>JARHVA010004417.1:0-145000 GCA_037957365.1 Torreya grandis | reverse complement strand
CATGTGACAAGAGAGAATTGTAAGGAAACCTAATGTATTTTCATTGAAAGAGAATTTTAGGGAAACATAATGATTATTTTATTGGTTGATGTCAATTTTCATGTCGAGTGAGCATTAAATCATGTTTGGGTGCTAGTTCTTGAGTAAAAAGTGTTTTGAGAAGCTTAGTCTAGACCTTATGAGAAGGTGTGCATACTAAAGTTATATGAAGTATGTAAACACAATATTGTGAGAGGTTTTTTTTAATTGTATTAACATGAAATATAAGTATAGATACTTTCATAAGTGATTCAAGGTCATTTGTCAAGTTTTAAAGTGCTTGAGAAGCCTAGTCATGATACTAGTCATATCATGAAGAGACCTTATGAGAAGGTATGAGTATGGTGGCTTGGTGATATGAGTACACACTTGAATGAGAAGTTATATGAGTCTATTTTATCATGTATATGATGCATGGATATATCATATTATTCTTAAAGTGATCCCACAGGGGTAGAATCCATAGGTCAAGTCTGCAACTAGACCTCTTCTAGACCTTACTAGGCCTAATGAGTTATCATGATCTATTGTCAAGAGACATGAATGATGTATGATAATTTTTAATAATATATGAGGTTTATTTAGTATGTTAGAGTGGTGGATAACACACTAAAAAATTCATGTAGTTTAGTTTCAAAGCCTAATTTGATTTGTAGGTCAAGGTCTAAGCAAATAAAAAGAGAGTGTGGCCTAATGAAGGGTCATGATCATATTTAAAGATGTTTTATCTAATATTGGAATGTAAATAGGTATTATATGATGTTTTAGGAAAGTTAATAAGGTTTTAGTTCATGTTTTCTAAGATAAGGCATGAACAATGGTTTTGAGATCTCTCATGTGCACATAATGAAGGGTTATCAACTTGAGAAGGTATTTCAAGTGTTATTTGACATGTAAATCATATAAATGAGGATATAATATATTCATGGTAGATGTTTAAGGGTGATATATAAAATTTATAGGAATAATTTTTTGGAATGAGGGACTAAGCTTTATGAATGATTACTAATAGTGGAATATGGTTTAAACCCTCAAAGAACCCTAATAATGACCCAATATGAAATAATTTGTTCTAAAGTGATAAAAATATATTGGTGTGTATAGTTTTTTGATTTTAGGTTATATTAAAATCTCCCAATAATATTTATGTGTGATTGAGTCTTTGAGAGAGTGAGTGGACTTTACAAGAAAGGCCTTGTTTCTCAAAGATTTGTTGTATCAGTCAAATTTGACCAAGTAAAATTATGTAAATCATTATATGGATAAGGATTATAATTTATTTTTTATGTACATTTTGGTTTATATATTTTTTATAGTCCTCAACTATGCTAAATTAATCACCCAAGACAACTTGTCGCTAACAAGCCTAATGTTGCTAATAGTGAGAAACCCAGGTGTAAGTGAGAAGATGATTAGGTATGTGTTATCATGGAATAGAGATGAATAAAAGTGAATTTAGAAAATTTTAAAGACTTTTAAGTAATTTTAATGTTGGATATAAGTTTTTAGATCATTTTATATATCAAAAAGTTACTCAGAAGTTGACTTGTCTCTTAGTGAGGTCTATGTACAATGAGGTTATGAGATTGGTCTAAAAGACCAATATTTATATTTTAAAATATTATATATATAGATGAGAATGGTATAATTATATCATAATATCATATAAATTAATCAGTATCCTAAATAAATGGTCATATATGTGATTTAATGTCATTGTCACCATGATTGTGCATTAAGGTAAACTGGCAGTTCTAAGTAAGCAAGTTGTAGTGATTGTTAAGCACAAAATATACTAAGAGGAGGGGTGAATAAGTATATTATATATCTTATAAAACTTTCCCTTTATCAAATTCCACTTAATCAAACATTCAAGATATGTAATAAAACTCAAGCAATAAACATCACACAAGATAGAGAGAGACACCAGATATAACATGGAAACCCAATGTGGGAAAAACCATAGAGAATCAATCTCAAATATATTCATGAGAACAAACCCATGGGAGCACCATACCCATTTTCCGAGTACCAACCTCATCTACAATTCATGAGCACCAACCCATAAGAGCTTCAAACCCCTTTGCCGAGCACCAACCCAACACCTATTCGTGAGCACCAACCCATAAGAGTACCAACCCCTTTGCCGAGCACCAACCCAACAACAATTCATAAGCACCAACCCATAGGAGCACCAACCCCTTTGTGTATACCACACACCTATCTGTCAATGTTTCTATCTCAACAAATGATAAATTAATACATCTCCTTCCTCTCTCTCACCTTTGCTCTTATAAGCTAGATATAACAAATAAAAATCATATTCATCTCTCAAAATTGCTCTTCTAAGCTAGATAATACAATATCAAATCAACCTCTCACTTCCATATTACAAATGGCTACTCAAACCTTTATTTATAGCTTTCCAAATGACCTTTAGCCTTCCCCCTTTGTGACCTTTCAATCCTCATGGAAAATGGTGCCAATCTTGGATGACCCTTCATATTCAAGCCTTTGAAAGGTCATGTGGTGACCCTTCATGACCAAAAACGTCCTTCCCACTTTTTTCCTTATCTTTGGTGACTTCTCATATTCCTTAAAGTGTCCCTTCATGAGAAATTTGCCCATAATCTTTTGTCTTCATTTGGTGACTCTTGGTATTCCCCAAGATGACTCTTCATGGGAAAATGTGTCCCATCCTTCTTTTGTCTTTACCCCATGGCTCTTCGACTTCTCCATGGGCCCTTATTTTGTCTCATATGTAACCAAAAATATATTCATTAATATTAAATAAATATTAACTCATATTAGCCAAGATTATTTATTACAAACAACATTAAATGAAATGGGGCCTTTATCACCAATAATGCTAAACCTTTGACATCAATGAAAATATTTTCAACAATCTCCCCCTTTGTCATTGATGGTAACCTCAATCCTGAAACTACCACATCCTGTCACGTGCACATCCTGTCATCTAAAAACATACAGTAACTCCCCCTTACTGTAGTAACCTGTACTTGTTCCCTGTACCTATTTTTTGCACCTATACCTATACCTATTATTCTCCCCATTTGACATCATTGGAAAAGGGTCTACCTAGAGATAACACTTATCTCCCCCTCACTTGATGTTGAACATCAATGGCAGGAAGTAATAGAAATTACTCCCAACTCCTCTCACTGATCTTTGAGAAGATATCTGATTTTACCTATCCTTTGAGAATCTGCAATCAACTCATTTGAATATTTTATTCAAATCTCACAACCTTCCAAATGAAACTTTAAGGTATATCCTTGATCACATATTTGCCTTAAACTCAATAGATTATGCCTATAAAACATTCTTATTCTTGGTTCTACCATTATCCAAAATTAAAGTACCTTTTCTGGCTATCCTAGCAGTGGTTTTATCTCTGAATCTCACTGTACCATCATTGACCTCCTTTACTCTTATCTCCTATCATATGCCTCAAACATCCGCTATCAATGAACCATGGCTGATCTTTATTTCTTACATGCAAACTTGTTTGCACCAACATAGAATCTTCAGGTTGTTTCTTTTGCCATGAACATATCTGAACCTTCTTCTTGATGAATGGAGCTTTGAAACTCTGATCCTCCTTGATTGAATCTGCATGAGCATCCTTTTCCTTCTTTCTAAAAATATTATCTCTTTTTCAACATTCTAATATCTTATGACCATAATCATTTGAAACACTGCATATGCAAGAATCATTCTAATAGCCTCAACCTTAACATTGATGCAAAATTTTCTTCAAAAATCTATTCCCTCAAAAGATATACAAAATAATCTGCCAACTCACCTTTTTGTCATGCAACATAGCCAAGACCCAATAGCATCCACCATGCTTCAATTTTTCTTAGAAGTGTCTCCTTGAAGCCTAGAAGAGACACCCCACACAATAGGGTCCTAGAAATAAATCTCAGGAGATTCCCACATCTCCTTTGTTTTTTCCTTGATCTTCTTGTGTTTTTCTTTTAGAATCCATTTAAGCATGTCTAACCTTATAATTTATGATGTTTTTCTTTTTCTCAACTTTTATAACTATCTTATATTGACAAAGCTCATGCTCAAATGTAACAAGAGATTCTGCACAATCCTTCCTATCTGATTCTTTTTCAACTATAGCAAGTAATTCATTCTCACTCTTAAACTCAACCTGATCAACCTTTACTATTTTAGCTCTCCAAACCTGAATTTGTCTTTTCTCATATTTTCTAGGGGCTCTATTTCCTTTGACATACCTTGAATATCTCTTTACTTTATTTTGACATAATTTAGCAATATGGCCAACCTCATGACAACAAAAGCAAACAATATTTCTCATACTTTTTCTTGAATGTGACTAAGATCTCCCTTTGACTCATTGCTTCTCCTCATACAATCTCTTTCCCTATGACCAACATGATGATAAACAAAACAACAACCATGAAAAGAATTTGAAAACTTGGAAGCATTGGGCTGCTTGATTGGCTTCTTTGATTTGCCTACAAAACTTGCATCCTTCTTTCCTTGGACTAATATTTCATGATCTTTTTCAACCTTGAGTATAAGATTCTCATGATTATCATTTAAATAACCTAACTCAAACTTCAAATGATTACACTCTTCTTCTTTTGATGTTAAAATTGAAGTTGCAACCTCTAACTATTTCTTAAGATCTTGAATAAATATCTTATTTTATTTTACTTCTATAGCCAACTTAGAATCCAAGATAGACACCTGTTCTTTAAGAGCTTCAACTATAGATTTCAATTCTTGATTCTCCTTCTTTAGTTGCTTGGCCATCTTATGCTTTTCTTTGATCTACCTTCAAGTTGTTAAACCCTTTATGAAGGAACCTGCTCTAATACCAATTGTTAAGCATAGAATATACTGAGAGGGGGGGTGAATCAATATATTATATATCTTATAAAACTTTCCCTTTATCAAATTCCACTTAATCAAACATTCAAGATATGCAATAAAACTCAAACAATAAACATCACACAAGATAGAGAGAGACACCAGATATAACGTGGAAACCCAATGTGGGAAAAACCATGGAGAATCAATCTCAAATACATTCTTGAGAACAAACCCATAGGAGCACCATACTCCTTTTCCGAGTACCAACCTCAGCTAAAATTCATGAGCACCAACCCATAAGAGCTTCAAACCCCTTTGCCGAGCACCAACCCAACACTTATTCGTGAGCACCAACCCACAAGAGCACTAATCCCTTTGCCAAGCACCAACCCAATAATAATTCATGAGCACCAACCCACAGGAGTACCAACCCCTTTGTGTATACCACACACCTATATCTCAATGTTTTTATCTCAACAAATGATAGATCGATACAACATCTCCTTCCCCTCTCTCACCTTTGCTCTTCTAAGCTAGATATAATCAATACAAATCATATTCATCTCTTACAATTGCTCTTATAAGTTAGATATTACAATATCAAATCAACCTCTCACTTCCATATTACAAATGGCTACTCAAGCCTTTATTTATAGCTTTCCAAATGACCTTTGGCCTTCCCCCTTTGTGACCTTTCAATCCCCATGGAAAATGGTGCCAATCTTGGATGACCCTTCATATTGAAGCCTTTGAAAAGTCATGTGGTGACCCTTCATGACTAAAAACGTCTTTCCCACTTTTGTCCTTATATTTGGTGACTTATCATATTCCTTAAAGTGTCCCTTCATGATAAATTTTCCCATAATCTTTTGTCTTCATTTGGTGACTCTTGGTATTCCCCAAGATGACTCTTCATGGGAAAATGCGTCCCATCCTTCTTTTGTCTTTACCCCATGGCTCTTTGAATTCTCCATGGGCCCTTATTTTGTCTCATATGCAACAAAAAATATATTCACTAATATTAAATAAATATTAACTAATATTATCCAAGATATATTTATTACAAACAACATTAAATGCAATGGGGCCTTTATCACCAATAATGCTAAACCTTTGACATCAATGACAATATTTTTAACAATGATGATTTTGATACTATATGCGCTATGTTGAAGCATTCAATATACATGGTGTTTATATTTTTGACTTTAATTTAATATACATAATTTTTATAAGGATTGGTACTTAGTGAAATTAGTGAAAATATTGAAGCCAAAATGGCTTGACTAGCTGAGTGAGGTCTATGAGAGAGAAGGTCAACAAATTGGTTTGGAAGACCAATAATTTCTGATAGAGATTATGATGTTTTTTGTTTTAATTTATTTTAAATATGTTTTAGGATAATTTTAATTCATTTTAATTCCTTTAGTGAGTTCTTTTAGGTGTCATAAGTTTAAGTTGCCATGACTATATTTTGAGGCTAGTTGGCAGTTCAGAGTGAGTATTTTGTAGAGAAGAGTTTGAGCTTGTATACCTTGAGTTGAAGTATATAATGAAGTTTTTGATTAACATAAGGTCATGAGTTTTATTAATATGTTATTTTTTCCATGGTTATTTATCTAATTGGTATTTTATCTTTTATAGTTCAAGACAAACTTTCTGGGTATGGACGTGCCTAATTATGAACATTACTAATGGCATGCTTCATGTGGTGGTTAGAGATAAAAAGTGTCATGGAACTAAGAATATATTACGATAGGTATATTTGAGTGGATTATTAATATTCCATAATATGTGTTGTGTTTGAAATTGTTTCAAAGATATTAAAGGGTAACATGTGCTAATGAAGGCATAAATGAATTAGGTCTCCTCAAGACCTAAAAGAGGTTTGTGTCCTATATGTTGTGATAAAGATAATGAATTTTTTTATTAATGTATGAACCGTGTTATATTAACTATTTAAATTGTAATATAGGGGTGTAATTTTATATTTTTTTACCAAAAGGTGTATGATCAGGAAGATTGTATATGTATAAGGTTGTTCTAGTCTTATTTTGTAATGTATAGTGAAAAGTGAATAGAATAACATATTGCATAGAAGAAGGAGGGATTTTAGACCATAAAAGGAGTGTATATGATTATTAAAAAATATTTTACATAGGTTATGTTTAAGAGGATCAATGTTATATGACCTAATCAGTCTTGAAGAGACATAATTGAGTAAAGAGACCTAGAAGGAAGTTTGAAAGGGTTAAAAGTGTGAAGAGTTGAAGAGGTGGTCATCATCCGTTGGTTGAGAAAAAATGTGTTCTAAAGGTTATAAAATAAATAAAGTGGTTTATCTAATTTTGAGTCATCCAGGGGGTTGGTGCCTCTTTACAAGTTGTTGTTTTCTTAATCCCATCTAAGTTGGTGCTTAGCTAGCTGGGGTTAGTGCTCCATGTGAAGTAGGTGCATCACTAAAATTAGTGTTTGTATTATAGTAATATATCCCATTTTCATATAAATTTTTATTTTCTTCCCCTTTATTATTTCCCACGTATGTGATCTCCTCTTGTGTTTCATGCTTATGTGGGTAGGTGTTTATGCTTTATAGATATATATGCTTATCTGAATGGTTCATGATCACTTAAGTGAAATTAATAATTAATTTTTAGAAGATTGATTCAACCCCCCTAGTATGTTTTACTACAATATTTGGTATCAGAGCCTTGGTCCTTTGAATCAAGTCTAACATCTTAAATGAGATCCTAGAAGCAAGGATGGCTAGTCAACAAACTCAAAGTGGTTTCTCTACCATTAAGACTTCATTAAGACTTCATTATTCAATGGATATAATTATTCATTTTGTAACATTAGGATGAAGATATATTTGATGTATCAAGGTCATGATATTCTTTAGTAAGTTTGGATGGTTATAGTGTTCTTCCTATTCCACCAACTGATAAAACATGTAATAATTCTAGATAAAACAACTACAAGGCAATGAATGCCATTCTTTGTGGCCTATCAGAGGTAGAGATTGTGGAAGTGATGAAATTTGTATCTTCCAAAGAGATATGAGATAAATTGAATATCTATGAAGGAGACACCAAGGGGAAAATGCCATGTTTTTTACCCACCAAAGATAGTTTGAAAGTCTGAAGATGAATGAAGATGAAACAATTAAATCCTACCTATTGAAGGTGGATTAATTTGTCAATGTCATTTGAGGATTAGGAGAAGAATTCAAATAATCTCCATTTATTCAAAAGGTATTGATATAAATAACTCATATGTTTGATTCTAAGGTATCTATAGTAGAATAGAGCAAGACTTAGACAAGCTAGAAATGGATGGGCTTTATACCATCTTAACTACCTATGAGATGAGAATAAATGAAGGAAGTCCTCTCAAGAAGGAAGTCCTCTCAAGAAGGAAGATGCATTCAAAGCTAAGAATAAGTCAAAATTCATGAAGGTCAAAGATCATTTATGTTTAGATGTTGATGATGATTAATTAATAACCATGTTTTCTAGAAAATTGAGGTTTGGATATGGTAAGTACAAGAATAAGTTGCCTTTCAAATGTTTCAACTTTGGTAAAATTTGTCACTTTGCATCCAAGAGTCCTAAAAAAGATAAAAATGATCATGATGAATAACATGATGAACATCATGGAGATGATAGGAAGGTCTATAAGCCTAAAAATAATAAGAGAGATTTTAGGAAGTATGAAGGTAGGAAAGGGTCTTTCAAAAACAAGAAGAGGTTTTATACCAAAGAAGAAAAGTCATATAATGTGTCACAAGAAAATATAATAGTGATGATGACAATAAATAACATGAACATGAAAATAATGAAACCTTTTTCATGGCCATAGAAATATAAAATTGGGTTTTCTCAAATGGGAAAGGCCTTATGGTTGATGAAGATTCAAATTAAGAAGAGGCTGAAGTAAACCTTGAGGTAGAATTTATGAGTGCTCTAGAGGAGTTGAAGTTCTAAATAAATAATAATAATAAAATAATATCATTATTTAATTACTATGAATATTAGATTGGTATGTTTGAGGATATATTTAGTAAGACATCTAAGGATTATGATGAGATCATCAATCAGATTGAAACATAGATTGAGATAGTCATTACAAGCCTAAAGGCTAAAGAGGAAGAATGCACAAAGTATGTAACTAAGATATAATCCTTAAAATCTAATTTGGATCAATCTTATAGCAAATTGAGTACTTTTTTGAAGTTTGAAAAGAGTACCTAATGCTCTATATAACATCTTGAGTAGTCAAAAATCTGTAAGTGATAAGACAAGTCTTGGTTTCAAAGAAGACCAAAGGAGAAAGTTCAAGTCAAGGAGAAAGTAAATAAATAAAATAAGATCAACATGAAAATACCTATTAGATAGAATAATTTTATAAGGTATGATATTTCATTCAATGGTTATTATTATATATGAAATCATTTTGGTCATATAGCAAGATAGTGTAGAAGACACTCTAAAAATGAATATGCATGGGATTATGAAAGGATTAATTAGTCAAGAGGTATGTATAAGGTTATTTTTTATGTTTTTTATAGTGAAGGAGACATTACAAGATTATTCCCTAATAGAGTAAGAATAACATCAAGTAAAAACAAGTGGTTTGAAGCCCCTAAAGCATAAAAGAAAAGGTAAATGAATGTGTGGAAACCAAATACAATAAAGGTAAGTCATGATCAATATATAAGCTCAAATGTATTATTTTATATATTAGAGAATACTTCAAATGTCAAATAAAGTTAGGAATGTTTGTTGTTATCTCGAATTGATGAACAAATGGTTGCTTAAGAGATGAAGACTATAGTGCCAATTAATCCTAAAAGGATAATAAAAGATATTCAATCTTGTGAGAACATGGAGATCTAGGAATCTCCTAAGATTGTGATATTTTTGTGACTTACAGAAAGGGGTGAATATATTAGGCTTCATGGAGACACTCTTTATTTATAATAAGCACAATGGATGATTGATTTGAGGTAGAATTATTTAGGTTATTGATTAAGTTTGATCTGTGTTGATAAGTGGTCTTGTAATCTATGTTCATTTGAAGAAGGTATACACAGAGTAAGGGGGAAAATGTTCCTATAATGATTCATATTATATGTATTAATATTTTGTTAAAATAATGAGTGGTTGTATAAGTTATAGTATGTATGACCCATTGTCATTAATTTCAAAGGGAGAGAAAGTTCAAGAAGGGAGATTTACCAGATTGGGGAAAATGAGAGTGATCAGATTGAATAATGTTTTTCCATCAAAGACAAATGGGGAGTTTGTTGATAAGTGTTTCCATTATTGTTGAGGATGATGTAATTGATGCCAATATGCATCTGGTGAATATGCATGCTGATTGGTTTATTGAGTATGAGCTCATGTGTTTTATATGACAAGGAAGCCATGTGCCAAGAGAGAATTTGAAGGTAACCTAATGTATCTCTATTGATAGATAATTTGAAGGAAACCTAATGATTTTTTTTTGGTTTATGTCAAGGTTTATATTAGGTTAGAATTAAATCATGTTTGATTACTATTTATTGAGTACAAAATGTCTTGAGAAGCCTACTCTAGACCTTATGATGAGATGTGCATAGTGATGTTTTGTGAAGTATTTAGGCATAAGCTTGTGAGAGGTTTTTTGGAATTGTGTGATCATGAAATATAAGTATAAATAATTTTAGAAGTGATTTAAGGTTTGTTGTCAAGTTTCAAAGTGATTGAGAAGCCAAGACATGGTACTAGTCATAGAATGAAGAGACCTTGTGAGAAGGTATGAGTATGATTTTTGGTGAGATGAGTACACACAGGCATGAAAAGTTGTTTTTGGATATTTGAGAATCTATATGATGTATTGGATATCTCATATGAGTCTTAAGGTGAGACTATAAGGGTGGGATCTATAAGTCAAGTCTACAAGTAAACCTCTTATAGACCCTACTTGGCCTAATGTGGCATCCTGATCTAATGTCAAGACATATGAAGGATGTATGATAGTGTTTAAGATTATATGAGGTTTCTTGAGTATGTGAGTGTTATGTATAATTAATTTAAAAATGCATGGAGGTCAGTTTGAAGGCCTAATTTCATTTATAGATCAAGGTCTAAGCAAGCAAAGAGAGAGAGGGTGACATAATGAATGGTCATGATCAAATTTCAAGATGTTTGATATAAGATGATCATGGATAGAGGCATGATATGTTTGTTCAATCATGTTCACAATTTTTTAGGTTATGGCTTGAAATATAAGGCATGAAAAGTGGTTTTGAGGTCTCTCATATGCATAAAATGAAGGGTTCTCAACTTGAGAAGGTTTTTCAAGTGTTAGTTGACATATGCATCATCAAAATGAAGATATAAAATATTTATGGTATATGGGTAAGGGTACCAACTCAAATTTCCATGAATTAGTTTTTGGAATGAGGGGTTAAGATTTATGAATGATTGCTAAAAATGGAAGATGATTTAAACCCTAAAAGAACCCTAATAATGACTTGATATGAAAAATGTTGTTAAAAAATGGTAATAATTTATTTTTATGGTTATTTTTGTGATTTTATTTTTTATTAAAGTCTCCCATACATATCCAATCATGATTGAGTCTTTAAGAGAGTGAGTGGACCCTACAAGAAAGGCTTTGTTTCTTAAAGATTTGTTTTAATAGTTAGATTTAACAAAGTGAACATATGAAAATAATTATATGGATAAGGATTATACTTGTAATTTATGTCCACAATGGTTTATAAATGTTTATATCCCTAAAGTTTATTAAACTGGTCATCCAAGACAACCTATTTCTAACAAACCTAATGGTGCAAAAAATGAGAAACCCAATCAAGAGTGAGAAGATGATTAGCGATGTGTTATCATGGAATAGGTATGAATCCAAATGTATAGAGACATTTTTAAATAATTTTAATACATGTTTTAGATTAAGGTAAAAATAGGTTTTGAAGGGGCCCTAAAACCCTAAAACAAAGGAAGAAGGATATAACATTAACGTCCATACGTGAAAAAAACCTAACACCTACTACTAAGCAGTATCAAAAATAGGTTTTACAGGGACCTAAAACCACAATTCAAGATCATGAAAAGACAGACCGCAGGTTTTACAGAGACCTGGAAACTCAAGTATGAAAAGAAAATAAAGAACTAAAAAATGGAACCAGTTATAACATCCAACTAAAAGGACCAGGACTGTAAGAGCAAAAAGATCCTATTCTTCTAATTCCAGGATCATCTTCACTACTTCCTTTCCAATCACAACAGTGTCCTGTATAGATATTGCCGTCGACGTAGCAACCTCTTGCATTGCTTTCTTCCTTGAGCTCTGTCTGGTCCTCTTACTAGGCCCCTCCAAATATTTTATTTGCTCAATTTCCAATGTTTGAAGCAGCTGCACATATGATAAAAGTAACCTCCTCCATCTTCATTCTATTTTCTTTTATGAGCCTTCTTAGATTGTTCTCATAGTCTTTAAGTTTGATTGGAATATCCCTTATCTGCATTTCCAAATTATTGATTTTGTTCTGATTAGCTTCTTGATTATGTTCTATTATTTCCATTTTATTGAGGCCCATTATTTCCTTATACATCCATGAGTCCACTTGAAGGATAGCATCTGCTTTGCATTTGGCCAAATTCATAAAGGGATGCCTACTGTCTTTCTGCCATACGTCACTTAAATCTTCTGTGTTCTCTTTTGGATTGTCTTCATCCTTTTCAATATGATCCTCCCTTTCCATTATTTTCTATTCTTTAGTTTCAATAGGGCTTTCATTTTGGATAAGATCATCCTTTACCTGTTCTCTAGTTTCCATTGCATGATAGGCATCCTGAACTAAATGTTCCTTCTCTATTTTCGAAGCAGGATCCTCAAATAAAACATCAAATTCTTTTTTAGTTTCCCCTAGCACTTGCTGATTTTCCTCGAGATCATAGTTATTCTAATTTTAATACATGTTAATTTTGGATTAAATTTTTAGAGATCATTTTATATATCAAAAATTTGCTCACAAGTTGACTTGTCTAGTTTAGTGAGGTCTGTGTATAGTGAAATTATGAGATTAGTTTCAAAGACCAATATTGACATTTAATAATATTATATTTATATATAATAATGGTATAATTATATCATAATATCATCCAAATTCATCAATAATCTCTATAAATGGTCTATAGGTGATTGAAGGTCATTTTCACCATGACTGTGATTTAAAGTAAACTGGCAGTTCTAGGTAACTAAGTTGTAGTGATGATTTGAGACTCTATGACATATGTTTAATCATATAATGTAAATGTTTTTAATATTTGGTAATTTTATTTCATATACATGATTTGTATAAGTATTGGTATTTAGTGAAATTAGTGAAAATATTGAAGCCAAAATGGCTTGACTGGCTGAGTGAGTTATGTGAGAGAGAAGGTCGACAAATTTGGTCTACAAGACCAATAATTTCCATTAGAGATTATGGCATGTTTTTTTAGTTTATTATTATGAAATTTTAGGATAATTTTCATTATTTTTAAGTCCTTGGGTGTGTTCTTTAAATTTTAATTAGTTTAAGTTTCCATGACTGTGATTTGAGGTTAGTTGGCAGTTTAGAGTGAACACTTTGTAGAGAAGAGTTTGAGCCTATATACCCTGAGTTGAAGTATATAATGAGGTTTTTTATGAACCTAATATCATAAGGTTTATTAAAATGTGAATTTTTTCCATTTTTATTTTTATAATTGGTATTTTATCTTTATTAGTTCAAGATAGACTTTATGGGTATGCATAGGCCTAATTATGAACATTACTAATGGCATGCTTCAAGTGGTGGTTAGAGATAAAAAGTGTCATAGACCCAAGATGAGATTATTATTATAGGTATATTTGAGTGGAATATGAAGTTTATCTACTATTTTTGGTGTTTTAAATTGTTTTAATTATATCAAAGAGTAACATGTCCTATTTAAGGCCTAATTGAATTAGGTTTCCTCAAGGCCTAAAAGTGGTTTTGATACTATATGTTATGACTGACATATTGAAATTTTTTATTCATGTATCAAAAATTTTGTATGAATTATTTAAATGGTAATACAATTTTTCAAGTGTATATGTATGACCAATAAGTGTATGAGAAAGAGGCTTGCATATATACAAGGTAATTTTAGGCCTATTTGGTAGTGTAAAGTGAAAAGAAAAGAAAATAACATATTACAAACCAAAAAAAGGTCTTTTAGGACATGAAATGAGTGTAGAGGATAAGTGATGTTAGGCCCATATTTCATTAAGTATGTATCCATGCCATAATTTCTATGTGAGGTGATCATTTTGAATGATTGCTATTTTGGACTTTTAGCGCTCATTGGAGGAATAAGTGCTTATCTTGCATCAACTAGTATGTGGATAACCATTTATATGATTATTGGTCCATATTATAGGTTGGATTATATTTGGTGATACTAAATTAATCATGCAATTTGATGAACTAATGAAATGATCAATAAAGGCTCTATCAAGGCACTTCACATGTACACTCTACCCTGGCACAAGATGTTCTTGTAGGCTATAAAATGAGCTCAAACTAGTGAGAAAAGAGACATGAATTATATGTAGTGAATCTATGGATAATCAAATTTATACATGCTCTACATATATTATAGCCATAATTATGATGATAAATAACATGGATGCCATTAAGGCTCCAAGTGTATATGCCCAAACTTGCCTGTGAGCCTCTGGGCCATTTAATAGTTTTAGTTATTCATTTAATCTATTTTATCACCATGAAATATATAATCTATTATGTTTTAACTCTGATTATTGAATGATTAATAATTCTACACATAAAATATTTATTCTTTACATATCTTTGGTATTGTTAGTAGAAAATGTAATGAATGTAATGGTTATAATGTTATAATTTCAATGTCTATATGTTAAGTTTAAGGTATATTTTGGTCCAAGTCATTAATGGTATCCCTATGTTAAATAATGATGTCATCATATATTTTATAGTGACTAATCATAGATAGATCCCATGCAAAGTTTTGATATACTTGGTAGAAGTGCTAGCCTAAGTATGAATACTTGAATTAAGAGTAGCCCATTGACCTATTCAATGCCTAAATGATGCTTGAATTAATTTATCTAAGGCTTACACTTGAATGATTCTAGAACTATTCCCCTTAAATGATTGTGCTTATATACCATAAGGCTTAGCTAAAAAAGGCTTGAACTAATGAACCTAACAAAATCATTCTTCCAAATGAAGTCCCATAATTGATATCTCATGCCATAGAACAAATAGCCTAATACAGACCCCTATTCTTTCTCTACTATGCTTCAGGTGAATTCATACGGCTTATGCATTATGTGAATTGATGTCAACATAGATGAGTGTTAAATGTTGAGTGCTATGAGAATATACCATGTTTCCTCTTAGTTGTAATGAATTTAGGACTAACTAAGAAAACCTTGCACCCCTTGAGAAGGACTATTCTACAACATTTTATCTTCATTATTGGGACCCATGTTGAATTTTTTTATTTCAATGGTGCAATAGAATTATGATCCAACTCTCCCTAGACAAAATCAAGTGCTAGTTATAATAGGTGTAATATATATTTGCACTAAAGATTCCAACCTATTAAGGATAAAATCCAAAAAATTAGGTTCAGAACAACCTATATGATGTTATATATGAGGTCTTTTTTTATGAGTTGTTTGAGTATGTGTATCAATGATTGGCTGCATATCCAACCCATAGAAGACAAATTTATGGATTGTGATATGAGTGGACAAAGGATTTCCTAGAGAGGATTGAGACTTTAGATTCCACTTGCACTAAAGCATTAGAAAAATGGTGGCAAGGATCCCTAAATAGTTACATGCTTGAGTTCATATTTTCAACATGCTCATGCCCTAAGGAAGTAAAATATCAATATTTTCATGAACCCAAAGGCATGTTTGTGAAAGACTTCAGTGCATAGCTCAAGAAGCTAATGGTGGATTATGGCTTTCAAACTTTAAAATGGAAGGCTAAATTCCTTTCACATATGAATAGTAAAATGGGGATAAGGGGATATGTAGGTAAAGTGAAATGGAAGGGGATGAACAAATTTACACTTGAGAGCTTAGGAAACATAATTATAATAATATATGGTGTAGACTGATAGAAGATATGGAATATAAAAGTGTTGAGAGAACCCATAGTGAGTGGGAAGTACATAGGGAAGGATCTCTTGAAATACAAGAACACAAGGAGGAGATAAATAATGAAGTAATAAATAAATCGAGCTCAATCATTGATGGGTGTAGAATGCACTAGGTCCATATATGATTTGGTTTCTAAAGATACACTTGATACACCTACCCCCTTTGAACCTGAGGTGCATGCTCATGTGATGTATTCCCGACTTGAAGAAAGAACAAGAGTGATAATTAATCCTATTGTTGATATAGATTTTAGACATTTTACAAACTTGGATTATAATTTTGTGATTGAATAAGTTATTCCCTACCAAGATTTAAGTGAGACTACCTATATACCATTAAGTAATAGCTCACCAAAACAAAATGTAAGTGTAATCATATTATCTCATCTAATGTCAGCTACACACACTAGGCAAATATCTAAAATAAGTGCTTTGATGTCATAAGTCAATAGTAATGTGCTATCAACATTAATAGTGTCAGTAGTAAAAATGGGGAAAATGCCTAACCTAGTGGTTAGAGGTATTAAATGGACACCACTAAGACAAATGTATGGGGATAAACACCCTAGATTTTAGCTGACCCCCATAATAAATCTATTATGAGATGGCCATGCACTTTCCAGAGTAATATGCAATAGAGAATGATGTAGATCATGTGTTAAAGTGTGAATTAAAATGGTGTACTTAGGGAATAACCTAGTTGGATAATAATACAACCTAGTTCATAACCACTTTGCTTAATGATGCCCATATGTGGTATAAGAAATTTGACCCTAACTAGGTTATGATTGATTATAATACCTTGAAAGAAGCATTCCTTAAATAATTTCACATTCCAGAGTTTGAATAGTAGATCATCACCATTCTCAAAGAGATTACACAAGGGCTCTCTAAAAGCATGCACCTATATGATGCAAGGTTTAAGACTCTCTTATCAAAACTTCATTATGACATTCATCCCTCTCAGCATGTGCAATGGTTAATTGGAGGATTATTAGTTCCATTCTAAAGAACACTTTTCATGAAGAACTTTATAGACCCTCATGAAGTGCTTCAAGTTGTACTTAGAGTTGAGGTAGTTGAAAGCATTGATACTAGGATCAACCCATTCATGGAGGTGTAGATTGCATCCATAGACTCCTAAATCCAAAATTTTATGACTAGTTCATCTTAAGATGCTCAAAGTGGGTTATGGTACACTGACTATGTAGCTAAAAGACATAACAAGAATAAATTCCCTAGAAGTAATGTTTACAAATTGCTTCTAAGATGTGAAATCTATCGAGAGGCACATGATGTTCATAACTGCCCATTGTTGTAACATGACAACTAGGTCAAAACCATCTATTGTCATTTATGTGATTCCTACAATCATACCATAACTTATTTCCAAGTGATTTATGAGATGCATGAGAACATGGAGAGAGGTGTAAGGTAGGCCACTACAATACTTAGTGGGCAAGCTATCTATGGAAATGAAAGCCATGGATAACAAAAAATAGAATTTGGGATGTAATGAGGTGTTAGAGGGTGAGTTGGGGGATGTGGTAGTGGAAAGTTCCCATCCAACTCATGTTATAATTTTGGCTAAATAGAGCACTACCAGCATGATTTCCCTACACATCTAACATGTGGGTATTGTTAAGGGGCCCATAAGTTTGAAGAATTCCCTAACTTGTAAATGAAGTTAACCCAAAGAAGGCCCAGTGAAAACAAGGGCATATGAATGATCAGGTGAGAGCCAAAAGTGGAGAACTGGACTCTGAAGATGAAATTGACTAGTATAGAGATATTCAAAGTATTGATGACTACTCGTAGTGTATTCACAACTCAATCCCCAGTTATGAAAATACCTAAATTTTACTTAGAATATGGGAAAAGATATTTATTAAGCACATAACATATCCTCAACCCAAATATGCACCTTACCTAGAACCATCACACTAGAAATATGTATTGCATTAGGCCATGAATGTAATTCAAAACTTGCAAGGAGATCTCTAATTGGTGTGAGATATGGAAGCACGGGTTAATACTTCCCAAAAAAAGTAGGATAGCTAGAAGGTGAAGATACAAGAATTAACAGAGATTATATGCCTCCTATAGATGAAAGGAATGTTTCCCTTATTGAAAACATTACTCGTGGAGCATGTAGGGCAAAACCTAGTTGAAGATGTTATTCCACACATGGAAAGGGAATAATAAGTCAATTATATATAAGATGTAGAGTATGATCAGGAACTACTTATGAAATGATGGATGATCTACATTTGAGGTCCTCATAGACATAGGTGTTGAGGTCAATATATTGACCAAGAATGCATGGGAGAATATGGGTAGGCTAGCCTTAAGGTCTTCCCCTCATGTGCTTTTTAATGCCAACAAGACTAGGTCACATGCCATAGGATTTATATAAAGCATAATTGTAAATATCATGGGCACCAAATTTTATGTTGAATTTAAAGTAATCAAGTTGGTAGAAAAAGATAACTACTCAAAACTTATGGGAAGGCCATGGTGCTATGTGAACAATGTATATATGCACTTTAAAAGATGCTATATGAGTTTCTAAAATGCCAAGGAGAGGGTAGTTATACCCCTCTCAAATGACCAAGGACCCCCTATGTTGAGAGTGTAGACCTATAGGATGAGATAAATCATATATATAACATCACAATGTAAGGCATCAGGACTCTAAACCTTGATGATCAAGGAGTCCTCTCTTGGGAAGATGGAAAATCAACCTCAAACACCATTGACATTGCTTATGAATGATGGGTCAAGGAAGCATTGAAACCACTAGTCAAAGGTGATGTTTAGTGTGTAAAAAGGCACTAAAAGTAGTAAATATAGGTTGGGTCCAAATTGATTACACTTAGAAAATGTGGGTCCCTTACACTAGGAAGAAGGGAAAGAGAGTGTTTCACCTAAGTAAAGTTATAATTGCAACACTCCCAGGATATGAGGGGATCAATCTAGTGGAAGAGTATGTCCACGACCTCAAACCATGCATCCTAAAAGAAGTAGATAAAATGGGCACACTAGTGTATATATTATGAAGAACTACCATTCATTTGTGGATAGTGAAAAGACCTAGCTTGCTAACTTGGCAAGATGTAAAAGGATCCATCTGCACTAGATTCAAGAAGAGTAATGAGGACCTAGGCATCTCATCATACTCTAGCAATTCTAACCCTATAGTTCATGTATGTTTGGTCAAAGAAATATGGTCTATCTATGGTGAGAATTCCCCAAATAACCTATGGGTGCATGCATTCTAAAACTTTGAAGACATGTACACAAGCTTGTTACATTGTCAATGAAATACACTACAAGATAACCAATTGGGACACACTTAAAGAATAGTTTTTTCACACCTTATCCAAAACTGAGCCTTGTATAAGTCAAAATTTGTCAGTTCAAAGGAAGGTTTGAATTTTTAGGTCTATTTTTTGAGAGTTTTATATTGGTAAGCTATTGTTTCACTATTCTATATATTTTTTGCTAATTTTTATTAATGGGATCTATTATATATCTTATTTAAAATTATAATAGATTATGGGACCTATCAAAACCCTCTTATCTTGTTCATAACTCTAGTAAAAAGAATTTACCTTAGCTATACATACATACATACACATAAACAAAACCTACATTTTTTTTGAAAAATAGACGTGCCTTTTATCCTCTAGGATGAATTTGATAAAAATATTAAAATCCCACGTTTTAAAAAATCCATACATAATTTTAGTGAACAAAATTAGATTTTTGATTTAATCAATAATTTTAGCATAAAAAATATTAGGGAATTTTTAAAATAGATCCATTTTGAATCATATAAGAGATAAAGATGTATGGGGATAAACCACAACCCTAATAAGATAATGAGTGTGAAACCCTATGAAAAAATATATAAATTCCATATTTTCATGTGTGATTATGGAACTAAAAAGTTAGTTATGAAACCATAACATATAAATTTGAAACCTTAATAAGGTAGAAGGAAAATCTAAGGGAATATAGGGTTTTTCCTCCTAATATAGAAAACTAGGGGTTTTAGGATTAAAAACATAAAATAAAAATATCACATATGAATGGAAATTAAATATCATATCTAAAAATCATATGTAGACACAAAAATATAAAACCCTAAGAAAATATAAGGAAACCTTATTTAGGGTTTTCTATTTTTATGACAAGGATCGAGTTCACCAATTAGTTTTATTTAATTTTAGAATAAATTTTATCTAAATAATAAAAAAGTATAGAATATTTAGATTACAAAATATATAAACACTCCACATAAAAATATATGTGTAACTATTAGAGTATTTTTGATTTATTAAAATTTACTATTTATTATAATAACCTAAAATATAGGGTACTTAACTCTTTTAGATTTAGTTCTTGTCTATGATAATGTATAATAAATTATAATGGTATATAAAGGATATGCGATTGATCATATGTATAAAAAATATGTTTACATCAATTGGGATGAGTCCATTGTCATTGAATGTCTATGGCATAACATAACAACCTAATGAATACTAAAACCATCTAAGAGATATATGTAGGTTTGTGATAATGATGATAATTATGATTTTGAATATAAGTTATTCCTATCTATTCAAATAATTTTAATCCTAAATAAATAACATTATTTTCATTCTCCATGATTTAAAACACTATATTCAATCTCAACATTAGGTTTTCCTATAAAAATGTGTTATTGAAAAGTTTAGATGTTCATAATCACTCCTCATTGAGTGGTTGAGTGTAACATACATTTAAATACTATGTAGAGGGATAAAACTAAATATAGTTATCCAACCTAGCTAGTTGTGTGAAAAAAGTGTAATACTAACATCTAATGCAACCCTAATTATGGATTTTGACACTTGAAACCTATGATTTTGACCTTATAATGATATTCAAACTTGACTTAGGGGTTAATACTTTGAGGGGTTTCATATTTGGAAGCTTTAAGGAATTTATTCTTAGTGTGTTATGTTTTATAATGATAGATAGGTGATTATTAGATTCTAGATAAGAATAGACTTAAGATTCACATTATTATATAGCTAAATATTTGGGTAATTTCCCATTGCATGGACATGTCAAATGTGCATGATGACCCAAATTAATGAATTTAATTTTATAAAATAGTAATTAAAGGGTGAGAAGGTAGACTCAACCTTTATGGATGTATCCAATAGGATAAATCCATTTTGAGGATGAATACAAATGTATATAAAATTTTGTACAATGACATGAGATTAGAATATAATTAGAAAAATAAAATAATATGCTTAGGAAGAGAGTATGGAAACCCTATGTATCAATAATTTTATTTAAGTTCATGCCTATAAATATGGGATTGGTTAAAATCTAGATTAAGGGATCTAAGGTTAGAGTGGATAGTGATAGGCTAAGTCACAAGGGTGATAAATTATCTCTATAGTAAGCTAATTAATTTTCAAACATAGATAAACAATATTATGAATTTAAATACTAAGATATGTTAAAAATAGTAATTATAACCAATCATTGAAATTAAATAAATAAAAAACAAAGGTACATAGATGGATTACTATACACATTTAGATCTAATAAGGAACAAGCTAGAAATATATTAGATCTATATTCTAGATTAGTCATCAAATTCTTTAAATTTGATATATATAGTCTCAAACACTTGCAATAACCTAAAATGGTTACATTGACATTTATATTCAAACTAGATGTAGGTGTACAATATGGAATACCTATTAGATCTTAATGTAACCACATAGGATATTCTAGGTTTTGTGTCACCTTCACTCTGATATTATCATATCTAACTTATGGACTATAACTTCTTATCAAATTGTTAAACCCTAGTTTTTCATCTTTATAGTGATTGTGGGAAAAATGGGTTAGTGGACTCATAGTGTTGAGCTAACCAGAAAGACCACTATATCAGTGGGTGTTGTATACATATCCACTACTCCAAGAAGGGCCTCAAACTCATGTAGTTTTCCTCTATGTGTGGGCTTGTGTGTGTATAAGGATGTAATATGTGATAATCAAGTATAACATTGACCTAGTTTGTAACTTGAAAAATATGGCTCATGGGCTCCTAATTTTATAAATTGGATATATAGATGTGTTTTCCTTATGAGTGATATGTAAATAAGGGAAAATAAACAATCTTTGATCACTTTAATTCTTGATTTAATGCTTGTGGTAAGTTTCCTTGTGATTTGTTTGGTCTATGGTAGGTTCAAAATGATTGAGGTTTGATCTTGTATATATCAATTCTTTTTGTAAATATCTCATGTTAGATCACTTAGGCCAAACATAGGAATACATTTAATTTACAAATTGGATGAATTTTAGGGCACTAAACACTTGTGTTTGAATATGAAACTTGCATCGACATAAGCATCTAATAGGTATGCAAGTATTTGGGTAGTTAGAAAATAGGCACATGTCCAGAACATAAATAAATATAATATAATTAGGTTTATAACATTATATATATGATATTAGGTCTTAATCATCATAATAACATTGATTGGACTAAAGATAATCAATTTGGCATAAATAAATAATAGATGAAAGCCTTTCTATAGTGGAAAATGTCTATAACTAAGAGGGAAAATAAAGGTATGTATTTTCCAAGTGTACAAGATTGAGGTGATATATAATTCATAAATAGTGTCTATATTTAGCCCTTTTAATATAGTAATGAAATTGATATTTTAAATTAAAATAAATGTGTACCTTAGTGTGTATAACACACCTCACCTTTCTGTGATCCCAACTCGAATGAATTTCTAGTGACTAACTTGAAACTAAGAAAATTATTACAATAAAAAATAAATGCATGTAAACTAAAATTAAAAGCATTGAAATTATTGAAATGTAAATAACTAGGTTTAGGAATACACACGTGTATTGATGCAATCACCTTGCCTTTTGGAAAATTTATTTGGAAATATGTATCATTATGAACCATTAGAGATGATATTAGGACAAATATAAATTTTTAAATTGCATAAATATATAAATATTTGAGGACACATGCCCCCAACCTTGAATAAAAAGATGAGTTGTTACCTAAAAATTGAAATTAGCTCAATCCTGCAACCCAATCATATTTATAATCTAGTGAGCATGACTTAACCCAAGTCAAAACAAACTATAAATTTTATGAGTTTTGATGATGAAATCAATTCCAACCTATAAACATGGAAATATTAGGTGATTTAATCACATCAACTATACTAAAAGTGAACTATATTAACTTAATGTAATCTATAATAGTTCAACCTAGTGAATTACAATGTATATAAGTGTTTGAAATATGAAAGAAGATTTTGATTTTTAAATTTAGGTACCCTTTGCATGGAATATGCACATCATATATGTCTCATTCCAAAACCTGGGTGTAAAAAATGGTATCAATGTATCAAATTCTACCATAATTGTGTATCTGAACCATATAGCTATTATTTTTGGCCAATTTTCAACTATGTAAGTGTGGATAACATGTTTAAATAACTTGTCTATATATATATATATATATATATATATATATTAGAATTAGTATGAATATGGATAAAGTGTTTCTAGAACATGCCCCCACTATAATTTGAATTTGTGAACAATGTGGAATCCATGCCTCTATGGCATGCCCCACTAATATACCTCCCCTATTGAGGTGAGGGGAAGTAGCAATTTCTAGTTACCTTTCCACAAAATAATATAATAACTATATAATTTTTTTATGAATCATGTATCATATTGGAGTAACATGTCTAAGTATATATGTATCTTCGAATCATGTAGAATGTGATCACATCAAGTCCTAATATTCATGATATAGATCATTGAAACATCTAGATAGCAATAGTACAAGTTCAAAAAGTAATCAAGAACACACACAAGAGTACTAAAACAAAATTCAATGGTCTAAAGAAACATCAAACATGGGGAATTTTCAAATTCCACATAATCAAAGGGACATGAATTAGTCAAATGTCCACAAATCAAGGAATGACATAGTTAAGTGTCAACATACAAAAAACCATGGCATATGCAAATGTCGTAATAGGAAAACATAAGCATGGGGGCCAAAAAAAATAGACCATATTCAAATGATTTAATAATTAATAAAACATATGAGAATAACAAGAAAGGAACATAGTAAAGGAAGTGTGAAATGGAAAGCATGGATAATAAGCAACCAACATAAACCTAACATACTAGCCTATGGGTCGTATGTGTTAACCAAAAAATGTTAAGTACATAACATATCAAATACATTGTCAAATATATAATCATGGATAAAGGAATGTGTAATTACATAAGCTCCAACATGATAATGTAAATTGATCATAGAATAATAGAACCTAGATGTCTCATGATCAAAGAAGTGGGTTCCCCCAATGTCCACATGACATGAGTAAATGGAAGGCCCAACATCCAAAAGTGCATAGATCATGTATCTATGTATGCTTATATCTCACTCAAAAGATACATGAAACATATATATATATATATATATATATATATATATATATATATATATATATATATATATATATATATATATATATATATATATATATATATATATATATATATATATATATAGAACCAACAACATATATGCCAAGGAGTTAATATAACCTATGAATGCTACAACATAGGTTATATTAACTCCTTGGCATATATGTTGTTGGTTCCATATATATATATATATATATGGAACCAACAACATATATGCCAAGGAGTTAATATAACCTATGAATGCTACAAATATTTTTGAATATTTTATTATTTTTTGGGAATATGTCACCTTGCAATACTAGTTTGGATCCTTCAAACAATAACCAACGTTTTAGATTATGGTAAAAGCAGGTTTTGAAGGGACCTCAAAACCCTATAACAGTATCAAAAAAGATAAAACATTAACAACAACCAGGAAAAGCATTCCTGAAACCTACTAAAGAGCAGCATCAAAATTAGGTTTTACAGGGACCTGAAACCACAAACATAATTCAATAAAAGTACCCAGGTTTTACAAGGACCTGGAACCTCAAATAAATTTTTTAAACCAAAAACCAAGAAACAGGACCAAACACAAAAACTAGTTGCATCTACCAGCAATAAAGACCAGAACAAAAACAAAACCAACAGAGAAGATCCTAGTCTTCTATTGCAATTCCACGATCATTTGAACAGCCTCCTTTCCAATCATAGCAATTTATTGAATGGATTTAGCAGCCGAAGTAGCAGCAGCTTCCAAGGCTTTCTTCCTCGAACTCTGCCTTGTCCTCTTACTAGGACCCTCTAAGGATATTGTTTCTTCATTTACTCTTTTACCGAGGTTAGCTGTAGTAGCACAAATGCTTGATGTTAACTACTCCATCTTTGGTCTACTTTCCTTGATGAGCATTCTAAGATTATGCTCATAATCTTTATGTTTTTCTAGGATATCTCTCATTTGCATCTTCAAGTGGTTGATTTTGGTTCGATTAACAACCTGATTGTGTTGCATTGTTTCCACTTTCTTCTTTAGCCCCATTATTTCATTATAGATCCAAGAATCATCTTGGAGAATAGAATCAGCTTTGAACTTGGTAGAATGTAGGAAGGAAAGCTTAGTTTCCCTCTGTGAAGAGTCGTAAATATCTTCTATAGTCTCATGTGGAGGGGAATCAACCTTTTCAATTTGTTCTTCCTTATCCATCAGTTTCTCCTCTAGTCTCAATAGGGTCTTTATGCTTAACAGGTTCTTCTTCTTCTTTTCCCCCAGTCTCCATAGCAGGAGTTGAAACCAAAACCATATGATCTTCCTCTCTCATAAAAAATAAATCATCAATTAAGATAACTTTGTCTTTATCACCTTCCCCAGACACAGTTTGATTACCCTCATTTTCAGAATTGCTTTGTTCTGAGTTTCCCTCAATAGTATCCTCTTCATTCCCTTTCTTAATTTTTCCTTTAGTTTCTGGATATCCGTCCAAATTAGAACTAAACTCCCCAATATACGTCCCTTCCTCTTCCTTCAGGACATCCTGCTTAGAGCTTTCAGTTCTCTCCAACTCAAAATCCTCTTCTACAATTTGTTTTTGAGAACTAGAGGGTTTTGGTTTTGCCTTTTCTTTCCCTTTAACATTCTCATCCTTCTTACACTTTTTGGAACCCTTATGTTTGTCAGAAAAAGGAATCAAAGCTATGGATTTATTTTTACAAAAACCCTCTATGAGAAGTATCAAACAACAATAACCAATGTTATCATTTGGAATATGGATCAATTTTCCTTCATGATAAAAAGATATACCTTGCTACTTTTAGTCAATTTTTGCTTCCATTTGTTATAACTAGAGAGTTATCAATGTAAATATATGTGGATATTTTTATGGCATAAACCAAACATGTGTTTGAAACACTTTAGTACCACAACCAATTTGTATATTTATGTTACCTAAGGAGTCTTTACAACATCCTTTATCTTGTAAGTCTTTCAGATCAAAAGCAAGCTGATGAAAGCATCTTCCATTGAAATTATTTTTTATTTATGTAGGATCAATATGGTTATGCCAAAAATAAGCACCAATGATGAATAACATTAATTTTAGATCTTGTTAGCATGGATTTTTTTTTTCCACGTGTGGTGCTTGCATAAGATGTGGGCCTTGGATTTGTCCCATATTGAGTAAATTATATAAATCTCCCATATAAATGTTAGAAACACCACATTTTTACTCATAATGTTCATTTGGTATTTCATCTTCCTCCTTTGTGTGAGGTATAAAACTTTGGTATGTAGAAGGGGATATGTTAAGCTCCTTCTTATGAGTAAGTCTGAATGAAACATATCTATGCACATCCACATATAAATGGGTAAATTATTCATATTGTTTGTGTAATGATCTTTATTTAAATGGATAAATAAGACCCCTACTAAAAATGAATTATAACTCCAAATCAAAAGTTATAAATGTTAGCTCATATTATTTACTTTTGAATTAAATGTTATAATATTGAAGGGATTCATCATCATGCTATTTAAAACTATTCAAATGTTCTATTATAAATTATAGAACCTTATGTATATTGAAATAACTAAAGAATGCATCTTATAATTATGAAAAATTGGTTAAGGAACCTTTTGGTATGTTATAGGACCAGTTATGAGCTTCATCTTAAATTCTCATATGAAATACCTTTAGAAATAATTTTTCATTTTTTCCCACTAAATAAAATAATGTACATAGTTAATCCTGTGTTAAGAGGGATATTTATGATGCCAAAATATAGGTAAATTAGGTAATTCAAAACCATGTGGATAAGGATATTTAGGTATACATTATCAAAGAGGTTGATTGTTTAATGAGGTAGCATTTATATTATTATTATATAAATCCATTTATATTTAAAGTATATAAACCTATTTTTTAAGAAGTCAATAGAGATCATCATATAAATAATATCTTATATAGTAATGGTGGTTCTTGGCATAGGTGTTATCATTGATCATAATCCACCACCTCTCTGGAATCTATGAATATGATTATCATCATCCTCATGGATAATAAGTGAACAGTCTGAATCATTGAATTTAGGATACTATGGTAATGGTATTCTATCTCTAAATTATGATACCCTTAGTACGTCATATAGAGATCTTTTAACATTATAATTATTTGTCCCCTTAGCTTTTTAATGTTTCATTTTTCTTGGTTCCTTAATGTTACATGGTAAGGATTCCATAATTTCTTGGTTAACCTTTCAAAAAACTTCAATGTCAAATGAATGGAAAATAGAATCATCACCCTTGATAAGGGGGATATTATTTAGGAATATTATAATTATAGGAGATGGAAAAAATTAATTGAAGGAATATCCACCTTATGACTAGTTTACAAATCCTCCATTATATATCTTGATGGAGTTGGAAAAATATATCATGATTAAATGAAGGGACATATTTACTACACGAGACAATTTTGGTGTAAAACCTAAAGGTAAAAATTATTTATCTTCCTTAAGATGAATCAGCACATTTATTGAAATGGTAGGAGTATGGACCTTATTAGATGGATGGTAGCTACCTCCATTAAAATATTTGATATTATAAGCTTTATCACTTGGAAGAATACAAAATTAATAAATTTATATCCCTTCCTTGATATCAAGTTGGAGTGTTTCATAACCATAATCTTTAGATAAATCAATAACATCCATGATGAGATATATAAAGAAAATTAGGATTAAGATGAAGAATGTAAAAAGAATATGAAATAGAATACTTATGCAATAATGATGCTCAAATATTTTTTTCACAAAATATTTAACACTAAAATATACATTAATGGATCTAAGGTTAAAGGGGATAGATATTTTCTAAGGCACAAGGGTGATAAACTATCTCTATGCTAGGCTAATTAATTTTCAAACTCAGATAAACAACATTATGAATTTAAATACCAAGTTATGTTTAAAATTTTAATTAAAACCAATGATTAACATTGAAATAAATGTAAAAAAGAGGTACATAATTTTATTATTTTGTGCATTCAAATATAATATGAAATAGACTAGAGATATACTAGATCTATATTTTAGCTCAGTCATCATTTATTGTAAATTTGACTTATGTAGCCTTATACACTTACATCAACCTCAAATGGTTACATTAACACTTCTATCAAACATGGAGACATGTGTATAATATGGAATAACTGATAGATATGGATGAAACCAGCTATAACATTTTAAGTTTTATGTCAATTTAACTCTAGTGTGCTCAAATCTAGCTCATGGATTATCACTCCTTATCAAATAGTAAAACCTAGTTCTTCATCTTCATAATGACTATGGGAAAATGGGTTAGTGTGCTCACAATGTCAATCTAACCCTAAATACCCATTTTTTAATAGGTGATTCTTATATATCCAATTGTCTAAAGAGGGCCTTAAACTCATTTAGTTTTTCCCTATGTGTCAGCTTGTGTGTCCATTAGGATGAAATATGTGATAAGAAAGTACAATAGTGACCTATCTTGTAACTTATAAAATTAGGCTTATGGGATGCTCATTTAGTATTTTAGACCCATATATGTGTTGTCCCTATGATTGATATGGAAATAAGGGGAAATAGGGAAGTTTTACTTACTTTAATTCTTGACTGAATGTTTTTGGTAAGTTGTTTTTAATTTTTTTGGTCTATGCTAAGTTCATAATTAATGAGGTTTCACCTTATATATATATATATATATATATATATATATATTGAACATGAGATATTTACTATATATATATATATTGTAAATATCTCATGTTAAATAACTTAGGCCAACCATAGGAATACATTATTTTTCAAATTGGATGAATTTTAGGGCACTAGACACTTGCATCAATGTAACTATCTAACTAAGACAAAAGTGTCCAAGAATCTTGAAAATATGCACATACAAGTCGAGAACTCGCATAAATAAAATATAATCATGTTTATAACATTTTCAATTGGTAATAGGTTAGATTAACTATAATAACATTATTTAGAGTAAGAGATATGTAATTTGGCACATAGAGATATAAAATGTGAGCCTTTCAGTAACATGAAAGGTCTAGAACTAAGAGGAACAACCAAGGTCTATATTTTCCAAGTGTACAAGACTGAGGTGCTATATAACTAATAAATGGTGTCTAGAGTTAATAGAAAACATGATAAATATTTATTTGTGTATTAAAAAATCATATTTACTAAATATTGATCAAAACAAAGATCTTCAAGTGTTTAATACCAAAAAGGAGTGTCTACAAAAATATATATGACACATGGAAGTAACAAATAATAAATAAAAATTTGAAATCAAATATTTTGTGTTATAGTGTAGCATAATTTTAAAAATTTCCAATGGAAGAGAGATACAAAACATAGCTCAAAAAAAGATGTGAAAAAAATGTAGAATTATTATAAAAACATCTAATGTAAGAGATATAATAATATGACTCAAATAAGGACATGAAAAATATGTAAGAAAAGATGGTAATAAGTGAAATATTGAAACCAATGCCTACACTAAAGTGTATTGTAGGAAGGCACAACCATATATAATCATAATGATAAATATTTTTTAGATATTAAAGTGATGAGAATTTGTGAAGAAGGCCTAATTATATTCCAAATATTATTACAATGCAACTCACAAACTAAAAATCTAAGAGGTGCATTAAGAAAGTATAAGAGTAAAATATAAAGCAAATAAAAGTAAAAATGGAAATAAATAAGAGGGAAATTATGTAATAAAAAATAAACATTAAGGGTGTATTATGAGTGAAAAAATGGATATATAAGGAAGTAACATGCCAAGCATATGGCACTATAATCAAGGGGGTAAGGACAATAGTTTTCAACATCAAAGAACTAGAAAATCATATCTTGAAAGCATAATATTAGGATAAAAAATTATGTATAAAGGTAAACCCATGAAGGATAAATTCATGAAAAATAAAAGGTATCATACCTTACCACACCATGTTCCCCATTCTTCAGGACTCATTACTGATCCATTACTCTATGTGAGGATCTGATACTTATGTGAGAAAGTAGGTGGCACCAGAATGTAATATATAAGAACACCTAAAAATATATACTATCATAATATACCCCAATAGACCTTAATGCTATCATAATGCTAGTTTAGGGGTTTTAAATCTAACTAGGTTAGGGGTGTGCTAAAGAAAAGATCACATCCTTCGGCGTGATTTTAACTTTAATGTTTACTTTTCTATTTTCTTATGATATTATATATTTAAAATAATTTTGATTTTTATACTTTCATTCTCCATTGGATTCAAAGGATTAACAATGGGTGATTAAAAAACTAACACAGGATAGCCTACACCTAGCTTCTGTAAAGGAAAACCTAAATACCATGACTCTTAGATAATCCTAGACATACTATTTTAAAAATAATACAATCTCATAACCAACCCAAGTGCACATAAAGTGAAAGGAAAGGTATAAATGGGGATCATGGAATTTACTTCCATGTGAATTTTTTTTATATAATGGAGATATGCTAATAGCTTACCATAATAATGGTGAGGTTTATTTTATAAGTGACTAGGCATAAAATGGACTTGAAAGTACATTAATGTATGTCAAATCACATAGTGAGGATGATAAGAGAAAAAATATCTAGAAAGGACATTTTATGAAATATGATGGCAATGTCTCTAGCTAAGTTGTACAAATGTACAAGGATTCTAGCACAAGCATTAATAGGATAAAACCTCACAAAAGGGGGGATTTAAAAATGATACCAAATAACCACAAAGGAAACAATGGATAAATAAAAATATACCAAAGAACCAAATGTTAAATATTTGTTTAATAATATCCTAACAAGGGGAAATAATGTAAATGTATACCAAGGAAACACAAGGGAAACAATTGTGATTTTTAAAACTATTATAAGAAAGTAACATGCATAAAAATAAAGAGCATAGTAAAAGAAAATATAAATTGATAAACATGTTATGTTAAAGATAATAATGTCAAATTAAAACATGTGGAATGGAATCATTTTTATCTTAAAATATTAATTGATTCTAAATATTATTGTCTTTAAATTGTGTAATATTTTTTATTTCTATCTCAAATAAACTAGTGTTGAATGTGTTCAAAGGGGAATAAAAATGATTATGGGCATCATAATATGCCCCAAAAGTGATCTTGGTATGAAGGATGGACATCAAAGGACACCCCAAAGTTTAAAATGAGGGAAGATTGAGCATTATAATATTCCTCAACATGTGATCATATAAATGAATGGGCATAAAAATATTCATCAACCTATGATATATATGGGTATAGGAGTGAACCTCAATATTGACCTACCTAATAATGATGTCAAGTGTTGTGTAATTTTATGTTATAACAGGGATTATGGCATCTAGGGTAATGCCATGATATTTGGGAGATGATTTGGATTTTTTTATCAATTGTATTAGCCATGCATATATAAAAATAATTTTCTATTATATTTTCTATTGTTTAATCATAGTGGATGCCATCAAATTGATGTGTGATGAAAAGGGTTATATTATAACTATCGATATAGTTGGATGATATAAATTAAAAATGATATTATAAACATTTAAAACTCAGTTAGACTAATATAGGATGAAAATAACTTCATCTGAACACATGATATAAATATTTTTTGTAATAAAAGGTTGTAAGATTTCATGAATACATTTTGTATGATAGAATATGTAGTTGTATTTGATAAGAGTTAGATTTTTAACTATCATAACATTTTAGGTTATATACGATGCAATTTTTTTATGGAAAAAATTTATTAGTATATTGGCACTACCAATGTAACTTTATTTTTCTAATTTTGTATGTGTTTATGTTTGAAAAAGGGTTGAAACAAAAATTAGACCTTTAGGGTGAGTGTGAACAATATTAGAAAATATAGGATCAATATAACATGTGATTTATTTTCTTTTATGCATGTAAAATAAGTGTTCTTCATCAGAAAATTCTTATAGGGTAACTAAGAAATGATGAAATCATCTTCAACACTACTAAAAATAGGAAATTCACCATAAGTATTTTCACCCATGTTATAATAGTCATCAATTGGAGGAAGTTTTTATTCACATTTTTATCATAAAAGTCATAAAAGGGAGGATATTCTAATGAACCCTCACTATTAGGATCAAAATACTCATTTATGGGAGTATTATCGTGAGGATATTTAGCCATGAAATGATAGCCAACAATATTGAGGGGAAAGATTTACAGGGTTCATTTTATATTAATGATGTAATTGATAATATAATTTATAATTTTGATGATGAAATGTTATTCATGGAATGGAAACCTTCGGATGACATGTTTTAAAAAAATATTGCATGCCTAGAAAATAAATGGAAACTTGAAGAAAATATAACCAATGATGGGTGTTTCTACGCTAAATCGCTTTCTACATTCAAAGAAAAAATTAAGAAACTAAAAGATGGTCAAGGTTAGAAGATACCTGGATATGGTCGTGTACACCGAAATCAGACGTTGGAAGGTTCTCCTCTTTGGTTGTGGAGGAATGACACCTGCAAAGAAAAATAGACTAGACACGAAAAACGTTAGTCAAGGATATGGTGGGCTATCAGGCAAACACCTGATCCCAAAAGTATGAAGACTTCCTAGAAGGATATCAACCCACTAGTTTAAAATAGAATATTTGACAGAAATGGAAATAATGAAAAGACAGAATGAAAGTAAGTAAAAGATGAAACAAATAAAATGCGTACCTGATATTTAGCCAACTATTCTACACAGTCACCGGTGTCGGTCTCTATGCCAGTGTCGGTCAGTGGAAGGTGCTGACGTCGGTTAAGGTACCGGCGTCAGTCGGGGTAATGACTGGCATCGATCGGGGCAACAGTTCCAAATAGAGTTTGGGTGGATCTGGTTGAGTCAGGATAGGGTCTGGTCACGTCAGGATAGGGTATGGTCGAGTCTGGATAGGGTCTAGGGGTTTGCAGAAGGTCTGTTGTTTTGTTTGGGGTTTGTGCAGGAAGTCTGAACAGAGTTACAGACTATGTAGTCAGGGGATAGTAGGTAGAGGTGTAAAGGAGGAAGTCAAGTCTTGGGTCTACAGTCTGAAGATTTGGGGTGATAGCAATAATAAACAAATAATAACCAGAGAGAAACAAAAACACAGAGCGAGAGACTTACCTGTTATATACTGAAGACATGATTGATGTTATCGCTGTGCTGCCAAATGATCAAAGTAGAGTTCCTGTACGCAGAAGATCGATTGCAGGTTGGTTGGATGCCGGAGTTGATTGATCGTAACAGTTTAGGGTGATTGTTAGAGTTTTTTGTTGAATGAATGAACTGGTTGGTTGAATAATGAATCTAGTTGATCGAATGAAGAGGTTGCAGATGAAGGTGAGGGACGGTTTGATAACCGATCAGGAAACCGATTGGGAACCGAATGGATAATAGGTAATGGAATAACGGTTCCTGCATTTAGATCAAGAATGTAGTGCTAAGGAGAACCGACATCAGTAGGACCACTGACGTCAGCCGATAAGTGACTGACGTCGGCGACGTCAGTCAGGTGGTGACTATGGTTGACAGATGCAGAATGGGGGCAGAGACTAACTTTAGCCTTTTGCTCATTTTGACAAGCTGCCAGGGTTAAGGCTAGTGGGAAAAATGGTCGACAGGGGTTAAATAGGTGAAGGAGAATAACATGAGGGATGACCAGGGGAGTTGACATGATTTTGGTGTCTACATTTGCCCCTTTTCATCTTATTGGTTGTTTTGGATGAACTGCAAGACAAAAATAGGAGTGATTGCCCCAGGTGAGGGATAAGGTTGATTTCATCTTGTTGGTTGTTCGAATGAACTGCAAGACAAAAATAGGAAGTAGATTGCCTTGATTATGGATGAGGTATTCCCCCTCAAAGTAGGAGTCGAGGGAAGGGAACCGAGAATCAGGTGCTGATTTGACAAAGAGTGGATGAAAAAGAGGGGTGAGGGTGAACACTGCAAAAGTCGTGATTGCACACATACCACTTCATGAGATGGTCAGGTCAAAGTGTCACAGGTTAAGGGTCGAGGAGTGCCAAAATTGAAATAACTGGGCCCCAGCATTTAGTCATCTACTGATTGGGTTACTCAATCAAAGCTGAAGCTCCAATGGGTCATTGTGTTCCAGGTATCTCGAGCTCAGGAAGTGCTCCTAGAAACACAAAAATGTCACAAGTAGTGTGGATCAACCGGCTTGCAATCCTATACTTGTGAGGGTCCAAAAGGTCTGTGCACAATTCTGCTAACTAGTCATGAGGTAGCATACATGCAAAAACAACCAAGGCAACATTGTCTTGGAAGTGGTCGAGGTCAGAGGAGATAGGCATGATCTCCAATGGTTGTTGGTCAAGGTGGATGGATGGACGAAAGGATGTGGCCGAGCTAACCTCAGAAGATGGCGTATCATCCGAGTGTTGCCTACATAGCCCCGGTGGAAGGGCCTCAGGCCAATGTAGTTCTCCCTAGAAGGAAGGAAGGGTCAAAGAGATGGAAAGGGTCTTGGTCGAGGGCAAAGTCATGGTCAAAAAGAGGAAAGAAGGTTTGTCCATCAGAGAGATGAACAAATGAGGGTGGTCGAGCTAACCTCAGATGACCCCATGTCAACTAAGTGCTGCCTACATAGCCCAAGTCATAGGGCCTCAAACCAATGTAGTTCAGACAAAGGGTCTGAGTGGTAGACAGGTGGTCAAAAATGGTCGATAGATTGGTCTTGGTCATGATGAAATAATGAGGAGAAGAGATGATGTTGCAGCCTTTTCCATATTATGTGATGGTGTATTTTGTAACATTAGTTAAGAGGTCTTTCATCCCTAGCAATTTTCCATAGTCATGATGGATGTATGCTAAAAATGAATTGAGGTCTATTTATGCTTCAACAAGTATTGGTTTATGCTTAACATAAATTGCGTCTGGTCGATAGTTTCCATGTGTATTGGTGTCCATAGAAATGAGTGTGAATATGCTATGGGAGTGGTCTGAAAAGAGAGTTGAGTTGAGTTGATTGATAAGTGATGAAGGTGAATGTGACCGAAGTGCAGAAGAAGTGAAAAGCATAGTACTCTTGCATTGACAAGGACCAAAAAGATAGCATAGATAGGGGTTATTAGAATCAAGAGCCCCATTAATGCGTTACATCATTGACCATAGTTATGTTAGAGCGGTAATCGAATCACTTTGACATTAAAGTGAGCTCGAAGTCCCTTGAGTAGGTGATAGGAGGAGGAAAAAAGGTAACCCATTTTAAGAGCAGAGATAACTTTGCCCCTTTTTATAGGAGACCCTGAGACAACTATAAGTCAAGTCCATGACTCGGATTTTTTTTTTTTTTTTGCGCAAACTGATCAATGCGGGAAGTCGGCATAGAGATGTCATGTGCTTGGTGGTCAGTTGTGAACCTGATCAATGCGGGAAGCTTCTAAAATAGTGTTGTTTATTGCCAGATTAGTCATAGCCATCCTTCAAGGGAGTGGTCTAGATTTTTGTTTAATATAAGGGCTTTTGAATAGATGTCCTTCGAGGGAGTAGTCTATTAATTACAACAATGATAGTACAGCTATCCTTTGAGGGAGCAGTCTGCCTTTTGATTTTGATATTGATATAGTGACCATGGATATTTTGACATCTTGATTTGTTTTTACAGAAATGTGAGTCATGGACAAGATTATAGAAGGTCAAGGGCTCCCTTTCATTAGGACAAAGCATCCATACATCATAAAAGGGTTATAGGAATTGTTAAGAGGAATAGGGATGAAAGGAATTAGGACTTAAGAGGATGGGGATTGCTCAAGGGATGAGCTCAAGTTAAGTGTCAAGTGGACGAGTACTCGACTAGCAGTAAAATGGTCGCAGATGCAACGCATTAAGAGGCTCAAGTTTTGGTCGTCCATCAAGAGAGGACAAATGATAAGTCCCTGATCCATACTTTTGCGTGATAATAAAAGGTCCGAGTCAATTAGGAGCAAACTTGCCCTATTTTCCTCTTTCCAGATTGGTCAGGTGTTGATTGATGAGTGGATGTGAAGTTGGTTGATATGGTCGCTGATTGGTCGAGACTGGTTGAATGTTTTGACAAAAAGGTTGGTTGAATGTTTGGGTTGAATGTTTGGTTGATTTATATTTGGTCAATGGTTGGTCGAGGGTTGATTGGTTGGTATTTGGTCTTTGGTTGGGTTGAATGTTTGGTTGAGGTCGGGTTAAATGTCTGGTTGCTAGTCTAGTTGAGGTTAAATTGAAAGAGTGATTGATATGTGGTCGAGACTGGGTTGGAAGGTTCGTCGAGGTGTGGATGAAGGTTGAATTCCCCCAACGGCTAGGTAAAATGTTTGATAGATTGGTCAAGGTCAGTTGAGGCTTGGTGGTTAGATTGACAGTGTTGATTTCAAATAAAGGGGTTAAAGGTGGCAAAGGGACCATAGTCTGGCGTGGAGATCTAGATTTAGGTGATGAAGTTTGAGAAGCATGGGTTGGTGTTGATGATTTGGCAAAGGGGTGGTTAAGAGGATCTTGGATGAGAAGGGAATCCTTTTTCTGGTGTTGACGAATGATAGCTTTAAGAGCACAACAACGCTCGGTGTCATGTCCTGGAGTGTGATGATAATGACAGAATTTAGAGTTGTCAAACCAAGATGGTCTTGATCTGAGAGGTGTTGAAGGTTTGTTGATGATGTGGTCGAGAAAAAGGGTGTCATTCCCTAGACATTGGTGAATGGCAACCTTGAGGGCACAATAATGCTCAATGTCGTGTCAAGGCATGTGATGATATGAACAAATACGAGTGTCATCAAACTAGGGGGGTTTTGGTCTGAGAGATTGATATGGTCTAAGTGGTGGGAGATAGATACGAGAGGACTGCAACAATTGTCGTAACAGTAAGGCATAAGAACCTGCTAATGGGTCTGGTTGTTTTGTTGCAGTGAGGGTTGGTGATTTTGGTTTGAGAGGCATAAGAGGCATAGGTCGATGGTTTGGAGGAGATATATGTCTAATGGGTTGAGAGAGTAATGGAGGCGAGTCGCCTCTATGAAGTATGGGAGTGGGAAGCACTCCTATTAAAGTAGACGGATGTGGGCCTAAGATTAAAGGTAATGACGAAGGAGGGGGAGGAGTCCTCCAATGTGGTCTAGTGGGCTTTGTTGGTTTGGGGCGAGGGCCACTATTATGTGAGGCAAGGTTAGATATGGGTTTGGATTCGGATGTGGACGGAGGTGAGTGAGATGTAGCAATCTTAGGCGAAGGGCAAGAGGAAACTATGACTGAGTCTTCTTTGATCAAAATGGGTGAAGAGACTGGTTCTTCTCTTGGTGGAGAAGAAATAGGAGAGTATGGCTCTGTAATCGAATGGAGTGTAGGAATGATCATGGTCTCGATGTGTGGTCTAGGCATGGGGAATGTATGATCCCCCATTGATGACAAAAAGGATGAGGATGAGGCAGTCGGTGTGGGTGCCATCAAAGCATCCTCCAATATGAGAGAAGTCGATGGAGGACAAGTAGGAGAAGAAAGTTCTTTTCCATGTGGAGGAGGTATAGGGGAAGAAGGGTCTTCCACCTATGAAAGAGGTTGGTCAGGGATAAGAGAAAAGATAGTGTCGACCGTGTGTATATCATGGTCTTGAGGGTCATTGGTCATAGTTTGGACATTGTCTTGAGTAGGCGGGTGATTAAGAAAAGGTTTTTTGAAGATGTCAAGGTTTTGGTTGGGCGGTGTGTTCGGGTTGTCCAAGATAAGATCCCCCTTGTCTAACATGTCCTGGATGATGTTTTTGAAAGTTTGACAGTGATCCGTGTCATGGCCTTTGACACGGTGATAGTTGCAAAAGTGGTTCTCCTTGTACCATGCAAGGATAGGTATTGAGGGGTCAAATTGATGTGGTCAGATTGAAGGGAGATTGAGGACCCCTTGCTTGATGAGTTTATCCAAGATAGAGGCATATGACTCCCCAATTGGAGTGAATTGATGCTGTATGGATTGACGTTGAAAATGTTTATTGATGTAGTCTAATGTTGAAGATGATGGTCGGTTGGTTATTGTTGAAGATGATGGTCTAAAGATGATAGTGTTTACCGTCCCCTTGGATTGAGAGTGGGCAGAAGAAGGTCTGGAAGAAGAATGGTCATTGGTTCTTGTGTCAGTGTTACGCAATTTGACCTTATCTTCTTCAATGGCGCGGAGTTCAAGCTTTTGGGCTATGGTGAAGGCCTCGTCGAAAGTGTGGAATGTTTGAACCCGCAAGGTGGATGAGATGTGACTGGCACATGCTCGGGAAAAGAGCTCAATGAGCTCAGGTTGAGGCAAGGAGAAGGAGAGCTGGTTAATCAAGCCTCTCCAACGAGCGACAAAATTGACTATTGATTCATCATCAAATTTACTAATGGAGTAAAGGTCTGTGATCGAGACTTGTTTAGTGATATTGATTGAGAAATGGTCAATGAATAATTGGGTGAGTTGAATGAATGAAAAGATAGAATATCTGGCAAGGGAGCTATACCAGTCAAGGGCAGGGCCAGAAAGAGACATAGGAAACATGTGTAGAAGTAACGCATCGTCATGGGAGATAAGGTAATAGGCATGTCTGAATGCCCGTAGATGTTGTTGCAGGTCTTCCTTACTCTGGAAGCGAGTGAATTTAGGAAGCTCCCAATGGTTGGGGTATGGTCAGATAGGGACAGAAGGATGGATGGGCTCATTACAAATCTGGTCATATGAAGAGACATTACTTAAACTGGAGATAGAAGCTTCGAGACTGGACATTTTATCCATCAGCATCTTGATGATGTCTATTGACGGATTGGCAGACGGAGCACCCCCTAAGTTGTAAGGCACTTGAAAGAGGCTAGAAGAGGCATACGACGTAGTCAGTTGTACCAGTAAGGGTGCAACATACGGATGACTAGTAGCAGGGGCAGAAGTGGAGGCCAAAGGTGGTTGGGTTATGAAGGTAGAAGGCATAGGCTGACTAGATACTGCCAAAGGAGGTTGTGTGGTGGCATGGGAAAAAGAGGAGGTAGGCACTCCTGCATATATGGGTGCAAGAGTGTGTGGGGTCAAGATAATCAAGTTTTGGTATGATGTAGAACTTGTTTGAATTGTGTGTGGTTGAGGGGGTAATGAAACCCCGATGGAGGTCGGTCTAAAAATAGACGAGGAGGCCAAACTTTCCATATTGGCCATGGTCAGGTTAATGGTTGAGGTGAAAGTTTGAGTCATAAAAGGTTGGGTGGTGAATGGTGTCGATGTCATCACTACGTCACTCGAAAGGTCTCATGTTGGGTTTCTCGTGAGATAGTTATGGAGGGCTGCAGTATTGAGGTCCAAGAATCATGCAAAATCTTGGTCCCCTTTAGGGATGATAGGCATCTGGGTCGGGGATGGTCTAATAGTAATTCTTTCGATCTCTGAGTGGGACTCCATTATAGGATTGGTTATAGACGGGGTAGGCGAAAGTGGTTGACGTCTAGCGTGGTCAAGAAGAGCCTTGGTTTGACTACAAGTCAGAACCATTCAAGGCAAGAAAGAATGTCCTCACAAACTCAAACAAGCAGATAAGAACTAAAAAGATGAAGAACACAAGTAGATCCTAAAACCCTAGGAGTAAATTATTAGGATTATAGTGGCTTATGCCTTAGAATGTGTATAGAGGAAGATTGGCTTTTGAGTCAGGTCCTAGAAGAAGTAGTTTATGGATGGTTTTGGGTTAGTTATGGTGCTCAAGAAGTCTATGTTAGGTTCTGTACAGTCCTGGTGCTAAGGAACAAGCTCTCCTCACTTCACGAGTCTAGTGGTAAGCTGGGCCCATTTAGCCAAAATATACTTCCCCTAGAGATTAGGCTCTGCCAGAGAACGGAGTGGGCTTTCTCCTTGGTGATGAAATCCAAGTAAGATCTCTGGGACGGGTAAGGTATCCACTGGGGGATGAAATCCCAGTCGGGCCTTGTCTCAGGTAAGTTAAGATGTTTGTTTTGTGCAAGTGGTTTGGTCGTGTAACATCAAGTGATCTAGATTAATTCAATATGCGTTTGTTAATTACTATGTGTGGTCTAAGAAATGCAAGCAAACAGAAATGCAATGTAGAGTGTTTTAATGCCCAAGTTGAAATGTTTGTTCGTATGAAGACGAATGGAGAAAGAGTAGAAGAATATGAGTTTTGACTAGTCTAGAAGTGCAAGAAAGAAAAGAAAAGTTCTTTTTATTCCTGCTTACGATGTCGTTAAGAAGAGAGGAAAGAGGCAAAAAAGGAAGGAACCTAATGCACCTATATGAACGAAAGAAAGAAAGAACCCAAGGAAGGCCCTAGGGTCCCACCGGGCGTGCCAGAATGTTTCTACGCTAAATCGCTTTCTACATTCAAAGAAGAAATTAAGAAACTAAAAGATGGCCAAGGTTAGAAGATACCTGGATATGGTCGTGTGCACTGAAATCAGACGTTGGAAGGTTCTCCTCTTTGGTTGTGGAGGAATGACACCTACAAAGAAAAATAGACTAGACACGAAAAATGTTAGTCAAGGATATGGTGGGCTATCAGGCAAACGCCTGATCCCATAAGTATGAAGACTTCCTAGAAGGATATCAACCCACTAGTTTAAAATAGAATATTTGATAGAAATGGAAATAATGAAAAGACAGAATGAAAGTAAGTAAAAGATGAAACAAATAAAATGCGTACCTGATATTTAGCAAACTATTCTGCACAGTTGTCGGTGTCGGTCTCTGTGCCAGCGTCGGTCAGTGGAAGGTGCTGACGTCAGTTAAGGTGCCAACGTCAGTCAGGGTAATTACTGGCATCGGTCGGGGCAACAGTTCTGAACAGAGTTTGGGCGGATCTGGTTGAGTCAGGACAGGGTCTGGTCGAGTCGGGACAGGGTCTGGTCGAGTCTGGACAGGGTCTGGGGGTTTGCAAAAGGTCTATTGTTTTGTTTGGGGTTTGTACAGGAAGTCTGAACAGAGTTACAGACTATGTAGTTAGGGGATAGTAGGCAGAGGTGTAAAGGAGGAAGTCAAGTCTCGGGTCTACAGTCTGAAGATCTAGGGTGATAGCAATAATAAACAAACAATAACCAGAGAGAAACAAAAACACATAGCAAGAGACTTACCTGTTATATACTGAAGACATGATTGACGTTGTCGCTGTGCTTCCAAATGATCGAAGCAGAGTTCCTGTACATAGAAGATTGATTGCAGGTTTGTTGGATGCCGGAGTTGATTGATCGTAACAGTTCAGGGTGATTGTCAGAGTTTTTTGTTGAATGAATGAACTGGTTGGTTGAATAATGAATCTAGTTGATCGAATGAAGAGGTTGCGGATGAAGGCAAGGGATGGTTCGATAACCAATCGAGAAACTGATTGGGAATCGAATGGATAACGGGTAACAGAATAACAGTTCTTGCATTCGGATCGAGAACGCAGTGCTAAGGAGAACCGACGTCGACAGGACCGCCGACGTCAGCCGATAAGTGACTAACGTCGGTGATGTCAGTCAGGTGGTGACCATGGTTGGCAGATGCAGAATGGGGGCAGAGACTAACTTTAGCCTTTTGCTCATTTTGACAAGCTGCCAGGGTTAAGGCTAGTGGGAAAAATGGTCGACAGGGGTTAAATAGGTGAAGGAGAATAACATGAGGGATGACCAGGGGAGTCGACACAATTTTAGTGTCTACAATGGGATATGATTCATGTCATATTCACTAAAATTTATGTAGAATAAAATGATTAATATAAAATATTATCTCTCTATAGACTAGGATAAAAACAAGATATAGAACTAGAGTCTTCTCAGATGATAATAAATAAACATAACCTAGAGTGTTTTTAGATCTATTATAAGGTAATAAAAACTAAATATAAGGGGTATATGGTTATAAATCCTATGCCTAAGATATGGGATATAGTGTCTAACTAGGTCACAATATAGAATCAAGGATGTAAATCAATAGTTTTAAATGTGGTATACAATATATATTAAGGAATCCACATGAAAGGAATCAATGAATGAGGCTAACTTAGATCCAATATAGTAAAAAAAATAAACTCAATAATATACAAATTGCACAAGGTCTAATTGTAATGTAATATAAGAAAATATGGCAAAGAATATGTCCTAAAAAATGGTTATAATGGTAAGCCTTAACACTATGTAATACACTAGCTTATTTTGAATAAAGTTAAACTATATAAGGTTAAAACATACATGCTATTCTAAAAATAAGTAAAACATATCTATTTAATACAATAATAAAAGTAAAATATAAATATACCTTAGATTGGATTGTCAGGACATCAATTTCCCCCTTGGTTCTAGTGGCATTCTTCAAGATATATTTTAGTTGAAGACATAAAATGGAAAAAGATGAAGAACTAAATGTGATTAGTTTGGAAATTTAAAGAGTATGGGGCACCTCCTTGGTTCAACTATTCCCATTTCTCTTCAATTACAAGGATAAAGACTTGACCTCATAAATAATATAATTATATCTTATAGCTCCACATTTTACTACTTAACGGTAGAAATATGAGCATAAACAAAGTAATTAATTTTTCTGTGTTTTGGGAATGATAGTTATGTATCATGTGTGTGTGTGTGTGTGTGTGTGTGTGTGTGTGTGTGTGTGTGTGTGTGTGTGTGTGTGTGTGTGTGTGTGTGTGTGTGTGTGTGTGTGTGTGTGTGTGTGTGTGTGTGTGTGTGTGTGTGTGTGTGTGTGTGTGTGTGTGTGTGTGTGTGTGTGTGTGTGTTTGTGTGTGTGTGTGTGTGTGTGTGTGTTTCTCCAAACATGGAAATAATTATTTTTTCAATCCAATGGTATTGATTCAATGCTTTATGTTATAATGGTTTTTTAATCACCTAAAAGTGATATTTTAGTGCTGAGAGAGAGAGAGAGAGAGAGAGAGAGAGAGAGAGAGAGAGAGAGAGAGAGAGAGAGAGAGAGAGAGAGAGAGAGAGAGAGAGAGAGAGAGAGAGAGAGAGAGAGAGAGAGAGAGGAGAGAGTGTGTGTGTGTGTGTTTCTCCAAACATGGAAATAATTATTTTTTCAATCCAATGGTATTGATTCAATGTTTTATGTTATAATGGTTTTTTAATCACCTAAAAGTGATATTTTAGTGCTAAGAGTGATAATTGAGATCACACATCCATATATTAGCACTAGACCTATTATAGAGCCTATTAACACACTTATCTAGCCTTCGTGTGGGTCATAAGAATCATAAGTCAGCTCAAACATAGTCTCAAACCCTCATTTCCCAATCATAGCCCTTTGTGCCCACTATTCTACCAACTAGACATTAGTTCCACATTAAGGACACTACGGCCATGTGGTGCTTATGTCCCCAAAATGGTGCCTATTTTATTTATCCTAACTTTATTGAATAAATAAAATTTCAAAAATAAAACCCTCTTAAGGTTGGAATAGACATATTTTATTATTTACAAAAGTAATAGAACACTATAAATACATGACTTTTATCCCTCTATCTACTATATGTAAATTAGATGCAAAATACCTAATCATACACAAACTAAGTTGAGAAAGATCAAGGTTATTAATCCATATTCTTTCCTACTTCTGCATACTACCATTTACAACATCCCTAAGCTCATATTTTTAAAATTTCCAATCTCAAGCACATTCAAGGCACTCAAGGCCACTATCATACTATCATCACTTACACTTGCACCAGATCTTATTTAGGTATAACTACATCAGGATTGATCCCTCCCTAGAGTATTTGTATGTAAGAAACTCTCTTCACAATGGGGTTTTGATGATGCCTATCCTATCCTACTATGAACATACCTTTCATCTCATACCCTAATTGTAAGTAATATTAAGATTTACATCACAAATTAATCATAACAAACACAATACAAAGTTTTAGACTTCATGAGATCAAGAACAAAACCCAAAAATCCAAGCATAGGTGCACCCAAAAGTTTGGGACAATACTATAAAGAGGACACTATCACCAATATCAAGAAACTAGAGCCACATGGTGCTACTATCCAAATGTGTCACTACTATATATGAGGGTATCTAACATAGGGAATAAATTGATGACACTTAGACCTACTTATATATTAGTTTACAACACTAAAATCTTTTGTATTAGGTGTTTTCTAGATAAATATTTATTTACACATGTATTATTATTTTTAGAAAGTCAAAGCTATTTAAATATGTAAAAAATAAATGGTTATTTTATGAATATTATTTCCTTGATATAGCATACCCATCCATTTATTCAAACATATGATTTACATAAGTTAAGCCCTAAAAAGTTTAAAACATTTGATGAACCTGATTTACTTCAAACATTGCTCAAATCATAACCCTATATTATCTTAGTGTTTGTATCCTTTTTGTGTCTATGTTTAGATTTTAGTTCCAAATTTTCAAATTTGTTTCCATATTTACTTTTTGTAATCTTGTTTAGATTAAAATTATTTAAAGGTTCAAAATATACAAAAACTTGTTTTCTTACTTCCCAAACTACAATGGTAGAATTCAACAACCAATTTGATGAGACCAATAAGGAACAATTGAAATATTTTGTGTCTAAACATGTGGATATTCAAGATGAACTCATCACTATTATTTAATAATAACTCCAAAAAATAAACAATGGTCAATCTTTGACTCCCCTAGCTAATAAAATTGTTACACCTATAGTGGTGCTAACTCAACTAGCACAACCTACAATTGTAATTCAACAACATTCAATTATAGTTACACCTATTGTGGCTATTTCCTCTACTCCATATGTACAATACATTAAGCATGAGGTTCATACTCTATAAGCTAAGGTGTTAAATTTTGATAAAGGAGGCACTAGGCCATGACATGCTTTCGATTCTAATATTCTCTTACACACACCTTTGAAAAATCACATAGTTGTAATTCCCTTGCCATCCAGATTCTTGGCACCTAAGATTACATATTATGATGGAAAGGGTGACCTATATCACCATCTCCAAGCTTTTCACATAGCATGTTTGGATTATGTGTCCAATGATTGGCTTCTCATGAAGTTGTTTCCACATAGTTTAAAGATGTATGCCCTGCAGTGATTTTATTACCTACCAAATCAATTTATCACAAAATTCAATCCTTTTGTAGACATTTTTTCATCACACTTATCCATTAATATCAGTTACATGATCTTATATACCCAAGTTTCATAGTTAAAACAAAATTCAAATGAACCTATCACATAATATGTCTTAGATACAAGACTACATTAGCTAAATTGACAAGCCCCATGGAAGATAAAGAGCTTTAGGACATATTAAAATAGATTCTTTTACCATCATTACATGAAGTTATCTTATTTAATAAATTTCCAAAATTTACAAATTTGTGACAACAAGAAAAGAAAGAGATGTCAATGGCCAAACTAAAGTACACCAATGAATCATAATCAACTTCAAAGAGTTTAAATAAACCTCCATAAAAGGTAATGGCTATCAAGAATAAGATTGATAAAAATGCTATAGTTAACACAACTTCAAAGCCATCTTCTCACTTGGTTTTATCAATTCCTCAATGTTGAATCTTTGCCAACCTTCCATAAACACCAACACAAGTTTTACAGTAGATATTAAAATGCAATGTCATATCTCTCCCTCCCATTAAAGAGGTTGATATAATAGAATCTCTTCCAAAGAAATATGATTCCAACATAGTTTGTGAGTTTCATAAGGCACTAGGCCATACAAAAAATAGATGCATAAGCCTTCAAAATTAGATACAAGATTTGATTAAGGCTAATATTATTGATGTGGGCACACCTATAAAGGCCCAAAAGGTAAAAAAAAATGGAATCTAAGGAATTAAATATATTCTCATATCCATTTCTAAATCACATAGAAAATAAGGTAGGGGGAACTTTAGGGTTTCACTACACATATTAGGCACATCCACCACTAGCTATTATAGATGAGGTACACTCATTGCATAACATTATTGGTGTGTAACATACTATAGTTCTAGATAGACCACTCATAACATTCTCAAACTAGGATATTATTGATGATGATATAGATTTACATGAACTCTTTGTATGAGCATACATAGATCATCATATTATCCAAAGTTTTATGGTTGATAATAGGTCAAGCATTAACATGTGCACTATGACACTTTTATAGCATTTGGGGTATTCAAAACATTATATGATCCCCATAGACATAGTTATTAGTGGTTTCAGTGGTTAGTTCAGAGCTTCATTGGGGATATTTTGCTTCTATTATAGGTTGGACCAACACATATAACCAATCAATTCTTAGTAGTACCTAGTGCACACATGTTTGATATGTTATTTGGCAGGCCATGGATATGAAAACTATTGTTCATCCCATATATAGTATATAGATGCTTAAAATACATACATAAAAATCATTTTGTCAAAGTTGAGGGTCTTCTATATGAGTATCATCTTCCCATTCCATAGGTAGTTATAACATAGTCACTAGCTATAGTTCCAACATAGTTACTAGATATAACACAATTATCAGTTACAACCTAGATCATAGTTCTTATTGATACATTATAGAGTTTAGTAGAGCCACCAATATAGGCGAGGTCTAATCTTAAAATATCAACATGTATGCATACTATCCCATAGAGACCATTATTAGAGATGCCCCTATGCCAAATATATGTCACATATTTTAGAAGGCCTTTCTCCACTCACTTTTTACAGAGATTAATATTATTGATTTTTTAAGGTTCCCTACAAAGGGAACCTATGTCACTTACAACTTATTATACTAGATTGGGTCATAAGACCTTTATAGTACACAACACATCATAGTCAACATAATAGATTTATAACACCAATACATAGGTAGATATAGATACAAATATAGATCACTCAGTATAGTAGATTATGGGATCATAGTTACCCATTCACATAACACACATGATCATAGTTCCGTTATTTGACATAGGTCATAGTGATAGTGATTCTCCCATAAGATTCATTGGTTAGTATGGTTTCTACCTTATTATACATAGCTTATTTCAATAAAATACAAAAATAATAAAATATTTCAAAAAAACACAAAAAACTAAAATTATTACTTGAAAAACACAAATTTTATAGATTGTTTACATTTTTATGTTTACATTTATTTTATTTGCCGACACTACATATGATAGCTATCTTAACATATTCATTTTTATCATACTACATGCTTTACTTATTTTTATTGAGTTCTTATAGATTTCATAAAAGACTTAGGTCGACTACATTGATACAGACTTGCTATCATCTACCCACTGAGGGCATATACATTGATCCATGGTTATTCACTTGACACATTCACCCACTTGCAGGCATTTTATACACAGTTACAATTAATAGGTTCTATCCTTTTATACTCTAAATCATATATTTAGCATTGTTATATATTTATATTAATCATTACTACTCATATTTATATTTTTTATTGGCTAATACTAATTTAAACTTGGCATATGTAAATCCTATCACTTACAAATATTTTTATCAAATATCCATGCATAGTTTCATTTTTGGATTACCTAATTTAGATTTGATTGTATTTTTATGTTTCTTATAGTTCATTTTATTTGAATATACCATTGTTATTTGGCTCTACACCACTTTTATTCAAATCATTTACACTTTAGACATGTGCCCATATCCTTGTGTGTCTTCTTGATTATGTATGTGGACATTTGAACATGTCCTTATATATCTTATTTTATTAGATTTGACATGTGCCCATGTGCCTTGCATTGTGGTGCCTTGTCCTACTTTGTGTGCCTCATGTGTTTTATATATATTATTTTATTTATATAACATGGCCATGACACTTATCTTTTCTTATTGCACATACCCATTTTTGATGCCATGAGGAACTTATTGACCGAATTTGATCCAAAGTCAAATTTGGGTCAACCCATACTATGTTGATATTTTCAATAAGGTTTCATGTCCTATGGGGTATCATAATGGTCTAAATATCTTACTTATCCTTCTCCTAGTCTTTGTCTAAGCTTATCCCTCTTGAAATGGCCTAGTCAACCAAAGTCAAAGTGGTCAAAAATGGTTAAAAGATCAATTTATGTTTAAAATGCTCTAATATTGTCTTTAACACGTTTTAAGGTGTTTCCAAGTCATTAATTTATCTTTCACCTTGTTTCATATGTAAAAAGGGTCATTTGGCCACATTTTTAGCTTAATTAATGATGTGTATAGACTTCTCTAGGCAAGAAATTTGACACCAAGATATGTTTCAACATGGGAGAGGTCAAATCATGTTAGGATCATGTCAATAAGTAGTTATAAATTAGTTTCATTAATCAAACGGTAATTTTCATTAAAAAATATGACATAACACTGGTATGGACTTCTCAAGTTCCCTTGTAGCTAAAAATCTAGTGGTGTGACTCTTCACCTCCCCACATGTCATATCCAAGTTTGGATTGAATATATTGCAAAAAAAGTTTCATCTATAATGCATTTCTCTTCTTTTTCCATTGGTAAGCTAAAGAAGGGAAAGATCAAACACTCACTATGGGTCGTATAAGTCAAGTTAGGAAGAATGATTCTATCGGTGCATGGTACTATGAGTACAATTCACGTCTATAATAGTAACTCTTAGATTGGTGGCTCCTCCTTTATGAATAATCACTTACACTCAGAATATTTTTATGAACTTTCATTCAAGAGGGGTACGATTGTGCATCTATTTATTGTTTTCAATAATCCATATAGTTGTGTGAGTTTGATAAAGTGATTTCAGATGTGAATAATCCCAATCCAATGGTTTTCTTATCATCCAATATCTTCTCTCTCAATTCCCTTGAAAGAGATTTCAAAATTGTGCTTATTTTCAAAGTTGGCAGCCATATATGGGTAACTTGAGTTTTTCAACATGGAAAAGGAATCATGGTGATGTTAATGATATTGGACTCATGTTTCAAGGTGTTTTAATTAAATTAAATTTATAGATATTAGTCATACTCCTTCAAAGCCTAATTTCCCATCTATTCTCTTGTTCATTGTCATGCCACTTATAGTTATCTTCTATAAGAGATTTATGAAATTGTATAGAGTTATCAATGGTAAAAACATGATGGAATACATTTAGAGATTATATCATACCAAAAATATCATAGTGTTCATGTCATTAAGGTTATATGATATGCCAAGTTAAATTGTTCCCTTAAAATAATGATCAAATTAAGTTCAGGGCTCATAATCCTTAAATTTTACAAAATAGAGATCCTAAGTGTTTTTGAGGTTTTCATACAATGAGATCATGGTGGTTTTGAAGGATACATATGTATTAATATTATATTACTATCCAAATAAAATATATATTCAAAATTTTATAATAAAATGGAAAGGATAAGGTAGAATTCTAGAGCTCCAAAAGTGCCAAAAAACATTAAATATTAATAATGAAATCTATAGGGGATGATTAAAAAGGAGCCTTACCCTTCATTGTGATAGATATATACTATGAAAAAGAGGGGAAAACAATTAAAAATGGTTAATAAGACACTCTAAATAAAAAATTTCATGAGGGAAGATATATTTTTATGTAATACCCCCTTAAGCCTATTCCTTGTCCATACACAGGCCTAGGAATTAGCACTCATAGCCATGTAAGTAAGATAGTGAGTTTTCTTGTCATCTTGATGTTTTGAGTGGAATTTATCCCATTGAAAGGTAAGTATAGATATGTCTAGGTGTTATATGGTTTATCATAATCCAATAAAACCTTTGATCATCATCATCAAATTTCATTTGAAGCCATGATAACCAAAATGGAGTTTCAAGCTTGGAAAATGGTCTCTTTTTGTATAGATGGTTTATATTGTGTTCAAAGTCTAAAAAGTATGATTAAGGACTATGTAAAGATTATAAGTCTCTTAATGATTTATCAAGGATGGAGTTAAATTTGAAAACACCTCATTTAGCCCTAAATCACCACCTATAGGCATTTATAGACTGAGATAGGCAGTGAGGTGAAGTTAGTATTATTAATGATGTTAATGCCACCTAAGGTTAATTGATGATTCCAAACTCCTATGGAATTTAGTGGGAGGTATAAATAAGTGATTTATACATTTTTTTTAGTCCTTTTCATGATAAATAAACACCAATAGGTGCAGAACCATGACTTCACAGTTAGGCAGAGTCCTAAGAAGTGTCTAAGTCCAATGAGCAAGTGGCCTAATCTTGGAAGTGAGGATAATGAGCTCCTAGGAGAAAAAGATGGATTATAAAGGTAAAATGAGTGTTTTTGGGATATTATATATCTTTTAAAGTAAATAACATGACTCCTACATGAAAACAAACCTACTACCAACATTTAAAGTTTCAAGAACACACAGTTGCAAGTGGGATGAAGACAATTGGAGGGTTAAGTGCCTCCACAAGGCCAAGTTAGAATATACAAGGCTTGAATATAATTATAAGAACATAAAATAACATGAAAAAATAGATATAAAAAATGAAAATATATCAAATTTCTCCACTTGTGAAGTCAAAAAGGCTAATTTCACCCTCAACTTACATGTAGTCACCTTCAAAAGTTAGTTTTGAGTTTCATGCTAGTTGGAGGGGTAAATGGAGGAGTTAGAAGCTCAAATTTGGTATATAATACCCTTATGATTCAAATAAAATGACCCAATTTTTTTTATATCAATAATAATGGTTTATGCCCTCTCTATTTTGCCTCAGAGCAGGCAAATTTTTCTCATGCATGAGGAGACATTTTGAAGGAAAAATGGTGAGATGGATGGACCAGAGGTTAGGCAAACCCAAGTGATGATTGGAGAAGCTGGAGGAAACATAAAATAAGATAAAATATCTGGATATAATTTTTAAAATAAATTAGTATTATCTAACCAAGAATCATTACAAAGAGATGTTGAAGCCATCAGAAAAAGTATGGACTCCATTAGTCTAGGTATAGACTCCTACAACACAATTACAGAATCCATCAGTATAAACCCTATTTTAGGACTTGATGGTGAAAATGAGCCTAAAATTTCATATATATGGATTAATTTTAACCTAGGACTTGAAGGAAATTTGTTGAAAACTCCATGATGATTAGATCCATCGGGATATATTGTATGGATCCATACAGGTGATGTCGGAAATAGGTTTTATTAAAAAAAAATTATATTTTTTAGGTCCTAAATATGAAAATTATATGAAAATAAATTTTATATGTATATTTTTATATAAAAAAACTCTTCATTCCATTTTAATATCTTATAAATGATCACAAGTGCTCTTATCAGGTCTCTCTCTATAGCAAGTCTAAAGTGGCATCTAAAATGACATAGTCAACAACATGGTAACTCAAGTTTGGTGGATTTTTTTTATTTTTATAATTAATAAAATCATATTAGGTGTCCTAACATGTGAAAAAAGACCCTTGGTATGGATCAGTTAGGGAAGATATAAAGATACTAGTGCCAAGTGTCAAAACAAGCCTACTAGAGAGTCATCATGGTTAAAAATGATGATGAGCTTATGTAAGATAATGTCATGATCAATAAAACTCCAAATTCATGTGTAATAATATTTTTAAATCCCTCTCATAATAACATGTGAGATATTTATCCATCACTTGCTTTGGAATGCTTAACAAGGGCCTATGATGAATGCAGTTCACAAGAGAGAATGATGGAGAAAATTTCATGTGCCACACTTGGAGAAGAGGATAATTTGGGATGTGATAAATTTAATTTAAGTTTCATGAATATTAATAAACTTTATCCACATTCCTTTTAACTAGTTTTCACCTCTGGACACTTTTCCTTATGCCTCTTCAACTTCTCCTTTCTCTCTCATCTTCCAAGTTCTATAAATATGAGCCATTTTGGATATTGTAAAGGATTCCAACTCTTGGCATAGATAAACCCTACAAAAATTATACCTTGATTTGTACATAAGGTAATGATAAGTAATATGGTTATACTCTAATTCCAATTTCACTACATGTTGAAGTGATCCATCTTGAATGTCCAGTATAGATTAAGTTCATCTTGTTTTCATACAATCCTTGAATGTGTTGTTGTAAATGACTTCTCTCCTAATAGGTTTAATGAAGTTTATGATAATAAAATAGAATCTTTACGTATGTATGAGTTTTTTAGTGTCATATCTGACCTTCCCTTCACTTACCTTCATTTTTTTAGTTGTTATTTACCTTCATGAGAAACACTAATTATAGGGAGATCCATTAATGGTGTTGAGGCTAGTTTGATTGTCTTAATTCATTATGAAAATTCAAAGTGTATGAATGGAAGAAAATCTTGGTGTATCATCTCCTATTTTAGGTTTTTTTAATGCATTTTTCTTTCCCTTTTCACCCATAATAGGTAGTTTTAGTAGCATAAGCACATCATATCTAGGGAGCTATCCCTTTCAATTCTAGAGGTCTACTTCCAATATAGGTGCTCCACACACCTAGAAGTATTCCCATGTTGGCTAAATCTTGAAAAGGCTTGAATAACCTCTTCTATGCTGCAAGATTTGGAGACAATAGGACCTCATGCATCTACCCTTCCTACTTGGGTGATGTGATGGACATCATGCCCCATCCCCCTAGGTAGCTACTTAGTTATGCTCATATTTAGTGTTACATACACTGAATACATATATACTAACACCTTTATACAATGATATACATGACATACATCATACATTACATACTTATGCTCATATTATTTTACATTTTAATGTTATGTTTGCACATTATATTAGATTATCATGCAGTTATCATATATGCTCTAGCTAACACACATTTTACAAAGATTTTTATTTTAAGGACTATTATAGCATAGGTTTAACACTTACCCTAAAAATAAGTTACATTCATAAGGTTTTTTAATAGATATCAGGCTCCTATATTACACTCATAGTACAATTTTCATCACACAAGCTCATTATTAGACACAAGTAAACATAGAGAAAAATAAGGACTTAGAAAAGAAATATAGTGACACAAATTTTTGAATAAAAAGACATTAGCACCCAAATGGGAACACTAGTGCCACAAGGAGATATTGTCCAATATATGGTGCTACTATCCAATATCCTTAGTTTCAAAACAACCCAAATTGGCCAAAAATAGTATAATAGGTATAGTATAGGTTTTCATGGATTCAATTATAATTTTATCAGTTATACTTAGTATTTAATTAAATTCATACTAGTTCAACTAATATTTACATCATTTATTTAGATTTTGGGAATCATGTATAGTATGACCATTCTCATATTTAGTTTAGATACTTAGATACAACTATTACATCTCAGTCCATAATTAATATGCTCAGATACCAAATTAGGGGCATGTGTGTGGCACATCATTTCCATATGCTAGGTTATACACTGGTTGATCATATCGAATGACAAATTCCATGTCATTATCTACATTATATACATCTGAATTCATATTCGATGTTACACACTAGTTTCATGCCTTATTCCATCTATAGTGGTTAGGATTTTTAAGTCACCCAAACTCACCTAATATACCTTGGTGGTAGAGATGACATGAATGGTTAGATATACTCAGTTAGAAATTTATAGTACTCCATGAAATTTAGTTTTAGATGCATCTACTATACATGGGTGGGAAATGATGGATTCATAACCTACTTGAGTTCTTGAGCCACCCACATGAGAGGGTTAGACACACTATTAATCCAATCCATGTTATTCACAAGTCATGATCCATAAAATAGGGGAGGGAAATGATGAAGTCATCCTACTTGAATTATTGAGACACTTACATGAGAGGATTAGACACATTATCAATCTAGTCCAAGCTATTCATAGGTTATGATCCACCAAGCAGGGATGGGCAATGATGGAGTCAAAATTGAATTGAGCTTTTGAGCCACCCACACATGAGGATTGAACAAGCTATTAGCTTAGTCTGATCTATTCAATGATTTATCAATATATACATGCACACATAGGTTATCACTAAGTTAATCAATTAGTCCACATACCCAATGAGGTGTATTCATTCCTTTCCTATTTCCCATATCTTTACTCAATTTTACTCAATTATTTCTTTACTGTCTTTTACTTTTGACATCTCTTAAGTAAGGATTAATTTATGGAATTTTAATTTATGGGTCATGCATTGGTCATGCTTCACATATGTAGGCCTAAATTCACATACTTAGATTCAATTTCATGGGCTTTAATTCATAGGTAAGTCTAGGTAGGCTTATTTTCCTTTATACTAGTCATTTCACTTTGTTAACTTTATATCTAAAGAGGGGGAAAATGTAAGCACCTAAAAGTGGTATTTGAGTGCTAAGAGTACTAATTAAGAATACATATCCCTATATTATCCATAGACTCATCCTATATCCTATTATCACACTTATCCAACCTTCATATAGGCCACAAGCATCCTTACCTCAAATGCAGTCCCAAACCCATATTTCCCAATCTTGGCCCTTTGTGCCTAGTGTTATCATAGCTAGACATTAGCACCACATTAAATATGCTATAACCACATCACACTAGTGTCCCCAAAATGGAGCCTATGTACTTTAACCTAAATTTCTTAAATTATTATATTTTCAAAAGTAAAACACTCCTAAGGTCAGACTAGACAACTTTTATTATCTGCATAAGTAGTAAAACACTATAAATAAATGACTTTTATCGCTCTATCCACTAGATGGAAATTAGATACAAAATAACTATTCAAACATGAAACTAGTTGAGAAAAATTAAGGTTATTAATACTTATTACACTTTACTTCTATGTAATACCATCTATAATAACCTTAAGCTCGTATTTTCTAGATTTCTAATCTCAAGAAAACTTAAGCCACTTAAGGACACTATCATACAAGAATCACTTGCACTTGAACTAGATGTTAGGTGGGGATAACTACATTAGGCTTGATCCCTCCTTAGATATTGGTACATAGGAAACTCTCTTCATAGTGGGGTGTTGAGTATGTCTAGCCTATACTACTAATGAACACACTTTTCAAATCATACCCTAATTATAAAAAGTAATAGGGTTTGCATTACAAATCCATAATAATAGTAAAAACACAAAGTTTCATAACTCATGCACATAGGAACAGAACCCATAAATATAGACATAGGTGCACCCAAATGTTTAGGGAAGTCTTGCATAAATGATACTAGCTCCAATATCAAGACACTGAAGCCACATGACACTACTATCCATATGTGGTGTTACTATCTAGGAGAGTTTACAACATAGGGAATCAATTGATGACACTTAGACCTACTTCTATCTCAATTTCTAGCACTCAAACCATATGTATTAGGTGTTTTCTAAATAATTCTTTATTTTCACATATATATTACTATTTTTATAAAGTCAAATCTAGAGACATCTATAACAAATTAGTGGTTATTTTATGCATATTATTTCCCTACTTTAATATACTCAATATTTTAATCAAACATAGTATTTACATAATCTAAACCCTAAAAGGTTAAAATAGGTGTCTATTGACTTATTAATGTATTATTAATAATGATAAAATATAAGAGACATATGTAGACTCATAATTATATTAGCAAGGCTGATATAGTACATGGATGAATATTAATAAAAAAATCTAGATCAGTAAGGGTGATGTAGTATGAGATATATGGTGGTTGACAATAGTGAATGGAAGAAGGAAAATAAGGAAGAATGAAATATATTTAGATGATTATAGACTAGTAATGATAAATATTTTATTTAATATTACGTAAAGATGTCTAATATAGTACAATGAGCCAACCCATCCCCTTTCCTAGTGCACCTTATAAGACATGCACTTAAGAATATTTATGGACTGATGAGTCCTATAAAAGTGATCCCCAATAAAATATGAAGATGAAAATACTAGTGTATACAATTTATAAAAATATTAGATAGATATGATGGCTCATAATAGTATTAATATAATCTTTGCTATTTATATATGACTTTGATGAGAAGCTAGTGGTAACTAGTTATCATGAAATCTAATTCATTTGCATATAGTTTGTTTTATATAATGTTTATTTAGAAATATAGTTCCTAAATGAAAAATGCAAGGTGATTTATATTTTTTATGATTATGTAATGTAACCCTAGGTTGATAAAGAGATGAGTAATAAATCAAGGAATAAAATACTATAGTATCAACAACCACTATTTTACACAATAATTGAATTATTTGAATATTCTATAAATTGTAATGAATTAGAAAATGTGTAATTAGCTAGAAAATATGACTTACATAGATAAGTGGTGTGTTGGGAAGTGACACAAGACCCATGTAGAGTGTTATCAATGGATAATATGTGTCAGAGCCCTCTTTGGATAATAACACAACCAACTTTTCTAGTAGTGCATTGTGTTATAAATATTTTATGTAATGTTAATAGCCCTTTGTAGGTGAAATTGTGAAATTATAGGTAGACCTTCACTATATTTTGGGAATTTTGTATCTTTGTGACTAAGAGATAGATCCTTGCTTATTATACACTTTGAGTAATTTCACTATAAAATCCTAAGTCTCCATGCTTGATAGGGTTTTGATGAGCATAAGTGAAAGGATAGTGGCATTAGTTGGATAGGTTGGATATGACCTAAACACCCCATGTTTTGAGTGATGCCTACATATGAATACCTAAAAATTAGATCAAACATGATGTAGTTCTCCCAATATAAGTGTTGGTGTAAGTGAGTGTGATGTTATTATGCATGAGTATGAATGTTAATTTGGATGCTTTAAGTGTCAATTGAGACTAGAAACCTAAATAAAACTAGGCTTTGTATTACTATAGATAGATGTATATAAAAATAGGGGTAAATAGGGATCAATAACCTTAATTTGTAGAACTATTTCTGAGCTTTTTTATGAGAATTACCATCTATTTTATAAGTGAATGTGGATGGCATTTATATAGTATTATGATGCTTGTTGATATATGAAATGAATCTAGGTCGAACCTAAGATGATTTAAGAAGTGGAAAGATATATTTTACAGGTAAGTGAAACTAAAGGTCAATATCACTACCCCATTTTCCAATAACATACTACACTATAAACTAATGGGGATGTGTTATTATTCAAGTGGTTGGCATGTGTGAAAAAATTATTGGGGATGCCTAGGTGATGGATCAATGTGTTTGTTGGTATATCTAGGATTAGGATAGATGGACATAAAAATTGGAAAAGGATCAAAAGAGACCCTAAGATAGGTCTAACTATAAATAAAGGATATGGTGGTGTCAAGTGACACTCATTTCATTAAAATGACAATTTATATGACTACATTCCCCCCCACTCTTTATTCTATAAATGCAACAAATTGAAATGACTAGAATAAAGGAAAGTTAAATGTACCTAGACTTATCTATGATGTAAATTTCATGAACGTGGGTTTGAGTCTATGAAATTTGTTATATTACACATCCTATAGAAGAAACATATATAAATTAGTCCTTAATAAATTTCAAAATAAAATATAAAATTAAGTAATTAGATGTGAGAGAGAGGAAAAAATGAATATACCTCAATGATTATGTGAACCAATGCAAAAACCTGGTGAAATCCTGTATGCGTATATGTTGATCAAATGGTGAATAACTTAGAATAAACTAATGTATTGCATAAAACCCATGTGTGGGTGGATAAAAAATGAAATTTTTCCTTTAATGCATCATTTTTCACCCATGTTTAGTGTATCATAATATGTGAATAACTTAGATTGGACTAATAAATTATCCAACCCTCTTATATAGGTGTCTTAAGAACTCAAGTATGTCATGAATCCATCATTGTCTACCCAACTATAGTAGAATAAATTAAAATATAAATTTTTTGGTGTCCTAAAGTTTTAAAAGATGGTTTTAGGCCACTTGAGAACTTTGAAATGTAAAATGGCTTAGGGGACACTCGGCAACTTTGAAATTTAAAATGGTTTAGGTTACACTTGGGAACTTATGAATTCTAATTATTTCATATAGAATGAGACATTAATATGGTTTAATCATGGTGTATATTTTGTATGAAGTATAAAACATAAATAATGACATGGAATTGTCATTCCATCTGAGACAACTAGTGCAAAATAAAACATATGGAAATAATGTACCACACACATGTCCCCAAATCTAATATCTATGCATATGGATTCTAGATTGAATTATAGTAATCTATGTTTGTGTATATCTAAAACTGAAATAGGAGTGATCATGTCACGAATGATTCACCTAATCTAAGTAAACCTATGGAATTTTGTGTAAAATATTAATATATATTAAGCATATATGTTAATTTATAACTGAGACTATACAACTCTAAACTGTACTTATTGTACCTTTCTAATAATTACATAATTTTATATTTTTGAGGTTGTTAGAAAATATAATGGTAGGTGTAATATATTCTATTTCACTCCTAGAAGTATATTACACTATTGTCTAGAAGTGTTTTCTTGAAAAAAATTGAGACTAATCTGTGTATGACTATATTTCACTATTTTCTTGAGAATTAACTATGTAATATGATTTAATGTAATGAAAAACTATATTTTGAGTGCATAACACCACCTAACATTTATGATAAACCCATTTTAATTACCCCTATTTTGAGGGGAGTTGTTTATCCTTTGTAATAATTGTCCTCAAAATAAAATCTATGCATCATGTGTGTTAGATTGAAAATATATGATATCTACATGATAAACTAATATAAAAATTAAAAATGACATTATAATGTAAAAGAGATTGAGAATAATTTGGAATTTTAAGATTTATGGTAGATTTAACATTCACAAGGTTTTCAAGATAGATATAACAATGTAAGCATGTAAATGAATAACAAAAATGAATATAATCTGAGTAAAATACTTGAGAGGATGGGGCATGATTTCCATAAAGGCATCTAAGGGGAAGGGTATTTGCATGAAATCCCTCATGGAATCACAAAAATGTATGTGAAATCAACAAGAAAGAGATGAGTGTCATGGACATGACATATACATGAAATCATACATACAAACACATGAGGCGTGTAAAGTAGGCTAAGGAGACACAATACAAGGGACATGGGCACATGTCACTAAGTCTAAGAAAAGGAACACATATAAGTACATATTCAATTATCCACATATACAAAATATCATGTAATTTTGGATTATATCCATATAGAAAGACATGTTAAAATGTCCACATACACAATTAAAAAGCATACACAAGGACATGGGCACATGTCCAAAGCATAAAAGAAATGAAAGGACAATGGCATATAATTCCCTCAAATAGATGTAGAACAAAGAGACACAATAAAATATATACTAGTAGATCTATAAATTAAAGTATGCATAATCATGTGGTACAAATTTTTATACGAGTAAAGATGTACATAAGTTGAGTCTATAATAGTAGTAGTCAAAAAAAAATTGGTGTGGTATAAAATTATCAATATCAAGATATAATCAATGCTAGATATATGATATGGAGTATAGAATGATATAACTTGGAAAATTAGAATTTATATATATGATTTCCCTAATTGGATATTATATCAATGTTGAATTAGTGTATATGTGTATGTGCCTCTAATGGGTGGATAGTAGAAAATCTAGATCTGTGTAGAGGACTGTAGTCATATAGTAATCTATGAACACTAAAAAGGAACAAGTGAAAGATTTATGCATGATAAAACCAACTAAAAAATAATATATAGTGTATGTAGTACCTATAAAATAGAAGGAATGTAAACATGGAAATGCATGCAACCTAAAATTTGTATTTTTTGAATAGTATGTGATTATTTTTGTATTTTTTAACATGTTATGATTTTTTATTTTATTTTTTAGAGTATAAAATATGTATAAGCAACATGAAAATGAAAATATGTACAAGGAGCAAGATAAATGAAACTATATACAAGTAAATTGAAATAATGAAACTATTTACAGTTAATAGGGGAGCATATTAACTAGTGAGTCTTACAATAGACTCACTATCAAGGTGACCTATATCAAGTAAAGGAAGAGTGACTACATGTGATGTGTGAAGAAGTATCTGAGATGTAAGAACTAGATGTAATAAATAATATATAGCTACAAATGACTATGGAATGTGGTTATGAATATCTCAAGATGACTAAACTAGCCTATGAATTATGGGGCTCTTTGCAACCCATATGGTAGAAGAAGCTAGAACTAATATGGATGATTTATGTGGAGTGATTTGGTGACTCAATAACACTAATCTAGGTGAGATGGGGTAGAGAGAGGCTCCCTAAAATCCATAACATTTAACTAACACATGGGTCTCTCTAATAAATGTTTCATAGGAGAGTATGTATATATGGTAATGATGTAGAAGTAAAACTCAGCTATACCGATGGATCAATTGATATGTAAGGTGTGCTAATAGAATATGTGTTTGGAGTTGTTAATGGTGACTAATATGTAACTAGTTTTAGAATAGGTAAAAGATAATCATATGGAATGCTTTCAAATATAAATAATTTATTAGCATGTATATACTTAATACATATAGCTATTGAATAGGTAATGACTCAAAGATGATGTATGCAAGGCCTACCTAATAACATATTGAATGTTCAGACACTAGGTACAACTATGAATCTATTGACCACATATATGGTCCCAACATGTAATGGAAGCACAATATCCCTAATGGATATATGGACATGGCCATTAAAGTGATGAATAATAGAGAAATATCTTGATCTAAATACCCTAAGTGATATATAATTGTAATAGTACACATATTAATGTTTGACCCATTATCAACCATGATAATCTAAATAGGATAATGATCAATGTAATCTCATACAAATTGTGTGTATAAATATGATTCATTTTCAATGATCTCATATTATTTATAAAGTGATAATATGCCTAACTTGTATTGTAGTATGATACACACCAATGATATTTAATAGAGGGTGTACGTCTATTATATGATTATGATAAGATGGTGGTGGTAGATGTGATTAATAAGTATAATGAACACCTAAAATATCTATTGTCTCATTATCTAAATATTTTTAAAATGGATTAGAAATTATTTTCATTACTTTTTATTTAGTTGGTTGTGTTTTAGGTGTCTCTATAGGGGTGTTCACATCAATGATATTATCATCTATCAAATATTTGATCTTAGGTCATAAACTGATGCATCTATTCATAGTATGGAAGGGGCCCTTATGATAATCACAAAATACATTAGAATGATAATTATTTGGAAGAGGCCTAATCATATAAACTTATTTAATGGGAGGGAGAGATATGACATTGAATTTAAAAAGTTGTAGAATGTGAGTTGCCAATTTAGGAAGATTCATAAAAGGTCTCCTTAGAAGAGCTTATAAAACCAAATGAGAAGCTAGATCTGAGGTTGCATTAACTATTTTCATTTTCATTGGGCCTCACCTTATAAGGGAGATTGTTTGAAATCTTATTAGTGGAATCTGATTTGGTTGTGTAGTTTAACTTGTCCATGGAGAGAAGTTTGACTTACCATTCCTTCATTGTATCGCATAGATCTATAAATGATGGAAAACTATATATATACATATACATATATGTATAATTATAAAATGGTGTAATATATTGTAAAATCAATTACAAAATATATGCATCAGTGATGCAAAAAATATTTACAAATTTATCAAAACATAGCTAGTTATGGGGGCATCCCTTAGTATATCATAAAATACTAATCAATATTAAAATATAAAAATGGACCCAAGTAGGCAGCCCAAAAATAAAGTAAAAAAAAGGAAAATAGGAAACCAACATAAAAATTCCACCCAAAAGGTGGCACAATAGTCTTATACATTAGGCATACTCCAAATAGTAGTGCAGTCCATCTCATAATCCATAGGATCATAGACAGACCAAATATGATTAAGAATGAGGTAGGGGAATTTGGAAAAAGATATCTTGTTGTATAAAATTTGACTATAAAACTCAAATAGGGGTGGATCTTTAGCCACTTAACACTATCCCAAAACTCTCCCTCCTCAACCATGAAGGAAACATTATTATTTTACTATAATGTTTTTTGTAGAAGAGTGTAGTTTTTGCACTGATTAGTAGGAATTTAAAATATGACTCTAATTTTTGTCTAAGATTCCCAACCATAATGTGAAAAATAGTGTTTGAAAACCCTTAACATTTTTGTGAACCACTTAAAGGTAGAACGAACCTTGGTGAGATCAAGTGGCTTTATGTTGATAGAGAGGTTCTACTAGATATATATGTAATATTGAAAACATGACCCAAAATAGTTGAATATATGTTTTGTAGTGATAGAAGGTTTAAGAAAGTCTCAATCTAACCAAATGCAGGAAAAAATGGGTGAACCAACCACTTTGATATAAAAAGGACCAATGACTAGATCTATTGTATTCAATCCTTTCCAAAGTGGTTTGATTTAGTCAAACCTTTCAAAATGTTATTATTAACCAATATTTTCTAGGTTTCATCCCCTCTGAATTCTTTGATTATCCATTTCACAAAATGGGTAATACCATGTATCCATGGATCCTTTAAACTCAAACCCCCAATATTTTTTAAATTTGAACAAAATTAACAAGAGAAAACATGTATTTTCCTTCCTCTTTTTCCATCAGACCATAAGAACTCTCTTATTAATCTATGAAGCATATTAACCTAGGACTTGTTGAAGAGCCAACAAGAGGCATAGTAAATACTATACAAGGAGAGAACCTTTTGACAGACTTGAATCTATCGAGTTAAGGAAAGTAAGTGTCCCTACCATTTTGAAATTTTATTATTGATTTTATAAAATATCCATTCCCACATGATCTTAAACTAAGGGGTAAGCACAAAAGGAATGCCCATATAGCTAACTATTTCTTTAGGTCCTTTCATGTCTGACCAAACTTTGAAATCTAGTCAGAAGGGAATTCTTTTCATCCCAACATATATGATTTATACATGGACACCTTAGAAAGAGAAGTAGAGAAATATATATCTAACCTTGAGGAAAAATCATTCTAGTTAATTTTCTCTAGTTTAAAAAATATATTAGTGTCATTAGCAAATAAGACATCAATCAATATTCCATCATTGGATAGAGAGATGCCTCTAATTAGAGGTCCAATATCAGAAAATCTAAGGAGATAATGTAAGGCTTCAAAAACTAACACAAATAAAAATGGGTCAAGTTGACATCCTTATTTTATGGAGAATTAAAGCTCAAGATATTCAATAAATTCCCATTCACTTCAATGACAATTGAAGCATCTTTCAAGAGGACATTAATAATTATGCAAAAATTATCCAAAAACCTAACGGATATTAGAACTCTTTCAATAAAGGGCCATTTAATTCTATCATATGATTTCTCAAAGTCAATTAAAACCATGCCAACACCCTAATTATATTATTGAGCCCAATACATCCCTTTCTAGCTAATAATTAGATTGTCTAAAATGTATCTTCCTTTTACAAAGTTAGTTTGAGTCTCAAAAATAATAGAGAAGAAAGTCTCTTTGCCAAATTTTTTGATAGGATCTTATATGAGACATTAAGGAGGGTAATTGGTCTCTAATTTTTAACCTAAGAGAGCTCACCATCCTTAGGGATTAGTATAATTACTCTTCTTTGATGTTAGGGCCAAGGGTACTAACATCAATCACTTTTTTAAAGACCATCATGCAATATTTAGCCAACAAATCCTTATTAGATTTGTAAAATTTAGTAGGAAAGCCATCCATTCTAGATGCTTTATCATTATTGAATGAGTCTATGGTTACTTTTATTTCATACAATGTGATATATTAATCAAGGTAGATCACTTTCAAGTGTGACTCTTTTTTTAGAATGCAAGCATCACAAACTATACTATTTTGTTTAGTGATATCATTAGAACCACTAGAAATAAACAATATGGAATAAAAATCATAGAATGTTTCTTTTATACTATAAGGGTCCTGAAAGGGCTAAATTTAAACCTTAATTTCATTGATTTTTATTTTTTGATGATTACATTTAAAGAATTGAAAGAAACACTTAGAGACTCTATCACCAAGTTTAAGCCAGGTTAGTCTTAAAATAATCTATGCCCCCATGGCCAGGTAGTTCTAAGATTGTCTAACTTGATGCTTGAGGTAATTCAGCTCATCTAATAGTTTATCATTATCTAGGTCATGTTAAATAGGTAATTCAACATGTATTAATTTATCTTGAGGGAAACTAGTAGTCTTCTTATGCATTTTAGCATTTATATGACTATAAGTTCTAGCAGTGTTCTTGGAAACTTCCATATAAAAATTCCATTGATCAATTCTAGAGCTAGAGCTATAGGAATATTTACCAATATTCCAAGAAGACTAAATACCATCCATATAATCTTGGTTAGAAAGATGATATACATTGAACTTGTAAAGTCCTTTTAAAGAAGAAACAATTTTGTCCTCCTCAAAATTCAAATAAAAAATTCATTTCAATGGGGTGGTGGTCATAAATTGTGTAGGTTAGAATAGTCACCACATTACCATCCCTATATGAGGTCACTACAAGTTAATCCCTATTCAAGTAGAACCTATCAAGTTTGGAGTACTATCTTTTATTATTCTTCTAATTGTTATATGAGGAAAACCATATTATTTTACTTTGATTTTTACATTTTTGAAGTCGATCAAGGATTTTGTGCATTCTCTTGAATTTAGACTAGAAGAAGAGTTCATTACCTTTCCAAGCCTAATGATGACCTCAAATTTTATCCTCTCTCGTCGACCATGTTAAAGTCTCTTACAAAGATCTAGTGGACATTTTTCAAGTTAGTAGTAAGCCAATTCCATAGATCATAGTTTTCTCTAAAATCATTTAGAGCATAGATTTTACATAGTCTAAAACATTGGTTTTGGATTTCTAGTAGGACCTAAATAACTCTTTTACAAGGGGAGATACCATGTTCAATAATGAATTCCTTTAGGTAAAGGTTAACCAAGATATAATCCTCTCATTTACCTTTTTGGTGATTAGTATAAAATTGAGGTGCAGTAAGCCAAATTAAATTGAGGACTAAAGATATATAGGAGCCCATAGCCTTAACTTCTTGAAAACATAAAAAATATAGATTATCCCTTATGAACCTAAACTATCTCATAATGGATTTTATATTAGGGGAATTTAGGCCCCTAAAATTCCAACTTATAATGCACATAAATCAGGGGAGTAGGGGGGTCAATTAGATTAACTATGAGTCTTACCCCCACTACTGTACAATATTTTGAAATAGTTTAGAACTTTATTTTCCTTAGCCTTGTTCTTGAAAGTAAGGTCATGGCCATCGAGATGGGTGTCATTAGATTTTTTATTATCTTTAACCATAGAGTGATATATCAAGGTGGAGACCAAATCTATTTTTAATCTTTTTATACCCCCTTTATACATCCATTTTTTAGCCAAATTTAGGTCCTTGAGGGATAGGGGAGCACTCAATGATATATCCATCTTAGACCTAGATTTATTTGGTCCTTATTTCTTTGGAGAAATGGCCATGGGGAATAATCACTTCCATTGTTACTAATACTAGCTAAGGGTAAGTTGTTAGTGTTAGAAGTACAACTAACAAGATTTTTAGCTAATAAAACTACATATTCCTCAGAGAGAGAACTAAACATGGTTCTATATTCTATAAAAGAGTCATCCAAGTTATCTGATAGATAACTAATCACATCTGGTAAATAATTCTTCATATGAATTGAAGGTGATGGGAAGATAGGTAACTAAGGAGTGAATTGAGAAACAATTTTCCAAGTTTTTTTATAGCTTCTGTATCATTTTCCCATAAAGCCTCCTTAGGGGGGAACTATCTTTCAATGGTTTACTATTATACATCGAGTTTTCAAAGACCTGTAATCATCCAACAAAGAATATTTTTTCTGAGCATCTTGCCCTTTTTGTTTTCTATGAAGGTTTTTATTATTAACTAACAGTGGGAAATTTTTCCTAAGGTACCCATATTTTTTACAAAAGATACATGTGTTCAATCCACCTATGCATATGAAATCACATGTATGGGAAATACCTTCTAATTTCAAAGTTAATAGATTCTAGAAAAAAAATCTAGGGTTTTTAAGGAGATCAGAACCCTATCATTCATATGGGATAACAATTTCCTAGTATCCTTAATTTTTATGACTTCCTCAAGGGGTTTCAAATCATGTGGAAAAAATTTCTACAATTGGATAGGAGCACTTTCAATTTCCACCTATCTAGGTGTAGTTTTAAAAATAAGGTAATTGCAATAGGTATTTGGGCTCCAAGGGACTACCTTAAATATATATTGAACTACATTTTATTAATAGCTCTTGACTGCATATTAGAATTTTTAAACAAAATAATAAAAACACCTTTCTGTAATATTCAACAAAAGCTAATGTACAAACCCAATTTCTTATCCCAAATAGAGTTGAGCCAATTATCAAAGAAGTTCCTAGAGGTAAGAAAATTCTTGTTCAAACAAACAAAAAAATCACATGTTTTACCCTAATTTCTTCCTACTGAAGATTATTTTCCATGGAAGCATTTTGCATATTAGTTAGGGACTTAATAGGGATAAGTTACTTACCAATTTGGCCTTCATCCTACTCCAACCCTGCATACTCCCCTTTTCACATGAAACTAGCCACAATTCTACTATTTTTGTGTGCTTTGCCTCTTCTTCCTACTACAAAACTTCACTAAATAGTTTTTCTATGGACCAGACACTCCTTATATCAAATATGGGAAAGATATACCATTCTTATGATTGTACAGCTTATCAATCCCCAAATAACCAACTAACTGATAAAAGGAACCTTTTTCAACCATAATCACAATTTCAAGGCCATAAATTCTAATGGTTTCCATAATAACAACAATTAATACATATCCCTTCAAAATTTCTAGAGGATACAGGATAAGGTTTTAGGTAGGGGAGGTGCATAGTGGTATGAGTAGAAAATCAATAGACACCAAGTAACGATAAATAAAAACCAAGGTCTGAAATAAAAAAGACATAAAACCAATTAACAAAATTAAATCATGCTAAAAAATGGTTTAATTAATTGACTACCATGGTTACAAAGAAGAGAAGAACATGAGGCACAAAGGAAGCAAAGGTAACCAAGGTAAATAGCTAAGAGAGAGATTTAATAACCATTAATGGAGGATGACTCTTTATCTCCCCATTGTAGATCTCAAAGGTTCTCTTTTCAAAAATCCATTCATAATGATGCAAACTTTTTGAATAATATAGCTTCATGTAATATGGGTAATGAAATTTAATTGAATATGTCTTGGAGTTCTCTATCTGTCATGGGGATAGTCAAATTTTCTAATATGGTTTTATTTCACAAGACATATTCAACTATTAGCTCATTATATTTTTACTTTAGTTGAGAAAATTGAGTATAAGAAACTTTGTCACTAATGTTAATAAAAATATGTGTGAAAAACATATCTATGAGTGGATTAAATTCTATAATAGACTGATTAGAGATATCATAGAATTATTATAATTCAATCTTTTAAACTTGTTATTAGAGGTTCCTAGGTTCACCAGAACATGCTAATTATAAGGATAACTCCTGTGATTTAAGGAAAACCTTATGGGAAAAGAGAAATCATTGAAAGGTATTATATTCTGTACAAGTATCATAGAGGTTTAACACGATCTTAGGTAATCTTAAGAATTTATACTTAGACAAATACCTATTGGTAATACTCATATGTAAATACAATATTTTCAACTCTAAAAAAAGACCTTTTAGTAATTGATTAACATAAGAGGGATTATAACTATTGGAAGTAATTCATAGAGATCTCCTATGGAATATTATCATTACATAGATATATTTTTAAATAACATCAAATTTCACAAAAATCATATTATATCACTTTAAAGACAAATACCTTCTCATTAGAATTAGTATTATAATACATATTAGTATACAAAATATATAACCAAAATAGGGAACACAAAGCCATCATATTAATCATCAATGACTAAATCTACTTATAATATTCATACTATTATGCACTCATTACACATTCATTCCATATATGCTAGGTCTACACTCATATATTAATGCATTGATAGGAAAATTTACTCAGAAGTCCTTCATATAATATTACCTAACATTGTCCAACCCATTCTACTCCAATTTGCAAGAATATATAATCCTAAAATCTATATTTTTATAACCACAATGTCTATACTTGGCATTTAGGTATCTCAACCTCTATTATATTACTAAATATTCCATGTATATGATCCCAACTAGAAATAAAATATCATCGTAACAATCTTATAGAAGAATTTTTAACCAAAAATAAACCATGGTCCCTTCCCACATGGCATGTTCATATATTCGAGTGGTTAGTATAAAAAATCCTTGGATAACACTTTCTTGGATTTAAAATTTTGTCTCATCCCAAGACAAGATCATAAAGAAATTAGAGTTTGTGTAATAAGCTACTAGTAGAATGCACATAAACCATATATTTTTGAAGGTGTCATTTGCTATTTTTCACCCATTGAACACTACTTAACCACCCTCATGGGTTTTAAACTAAGTAACAATCCAGTCTATCACCCTTTTAGGTTTTCAATAGACTAGTGAAACTATATGGTTGATCTTATGGGTTTTCAATCAACCTATCCTTGTGTCTTCCTATGGTCCTACCAAAAAAAAATTTGTCAAGCAAAATTTAAAAATTCCCCATTGAAAACCAAAAAAAATAGCTAGATGGAGGAGGCATCATTGGAGAAATAGATATAGATAGTGGTTAAAAAACTAATGGAGCACTATGCAAAGAGCTAAAATCAATAGTCTTCTTCTAGCATAGCTGTTGCTAAATTTATCTTGGAGGAATAAAGGTAGGTATATCAAGTAGAAGATGAATAGTACTATCAAACTTAGCTGCATTTATCTTATAATTCTACTACTCAATCAAGTACTCCTTAACACTACACATGAGTGTCTATAATGGAATTTGAGTTTATAGTATTTGAGAAATATAATTTCCCAAAGTAGAAATAAGATTGGATTTATCAATAACCATTTTTATATAGATATCTACATGAATATGGGTGAGATTCTCAACATGGTGCTGCACTTGGATACCTAAAAAATTGTGCAATATTTAAGTCTACCAAGTCTTCAATTATTGCATAAATGAGTCTCTATCTTGCAAAAATGCTTGAAATGTATATGTAAACAAAAAATAAGTGATATATGGTACAAAAATTATAGCCTTTTAATAACTCATAGTGTTAAACTTAGGTAGCACATCATTCTATACCTCATCTACTTGTGTTTTAAAGTCGATCAACTAATGGGCCATAGTTGTGGCCAAACTAATCGTAGTAGTGAGGCCAACTCGATAAATCTCTTTGAGCTTGCATAACTAATTAAAATCTTCCTTGATATTCTAACCTTACAATTTGAGATGGTTGACCTATTGGATGCTCACCTAATATTGCATAAGTTGGGGCACTAAATTTAGTAGTTTCATGTGATCCAACATAAAACTAGGCTCACAACTTGGGAGTAAAGGGTAGGGTAGGAATATTTAATTAAATTAATAGTGTTATTGAGCACACTCCAGAGGTTGGAGTTATTTTTCTATAATTGGGACACCTTATTTTTAAAAAAAATAGTAGTCTACACAATTGACTCTTGAAAAGATGAATAACCTTCCAAATTTTTGGCCAATGGAAACTTAGAAACATCTAGAGAAGATTTAATGGTAGGGGGCATGGTAGAAACTATAGTGGAGGTTGTGGTGAGAAGACACTATAAGGGAGTCATGGGGAATGAAAAGATGGTGCGATAGGAAGGTGCAAAATGAACATCCATGAGGGCTAAGTGATGGAATATGGATGTTGTAGTTGGATATTGTTTTGGTAAGGCCTAACCTTAGGTTGAGAGGGATTGACAAGTAGAAGAGGGAGAAGGTAGAGTCATGTATTGTATTTGTGGAAGAGCATTTTGTGTGGTCTCAACCTATTTTAGAGGTGTGGTGTGATCCTTAGGAAACATTAGCATAGTGGTGGTATCTACAATTGTTAATGGAGGATAATTAGTGACAATCATAAGATATATTGGCTCTCTATTTATGTTTTTTGATACTTCTTGGGTACATTTATTGGGAGCATCAGGCTATGTCTATGCTACCTCTACCCCAAGATTGAATTTGGTTACATCTTTAGCCTATTTCTTTGTCAGCTTAGTATCAAAATTTTAATTCCACACTTCCTCAGCCTTAATGATATTTATTTATTGTGCCTCAGTGTCTGTAATCTAGATGGATAAGATGGGGATATCCATTATCATGTGAATTTATTATGTAGTTAGTTGTAGAACTTATTACATAGTCATTATTGGGGGTTTCCTTAGCTTAATAGTTAGTTGTAACTTTGATACTTGTAGGGGCACCTTGGTTTTTTGTGCCTCCAGATCCTTCTACTTTGGTGTTTTTATTATTATTTATTCTCTTCCATTCTTCTTCTAAACTTAGAATCTCATTATGCTTCTTCTTTTGTAGCTTGTTTTTCATCTGACATTTGTGCATCCAACACCACCTCTTCAATATAAATGAGAGCTTCATCTAAATATGATTAATAAGAAATCACAACATACCCATGTACTATTTCCTATGACACATGACCCTTCTGGCATTTAAAGCTAGGAAAGTCCTCAAGAAATGATGGTGCAATCCTCATAAAGATATGGGAGCTATTATGGGTTATTGGGTTGTGGGTACAGCTTCCTTATCTTCATCCTCAATAGTAGGTTTATATCTCCATATCATGTGATACCTATGATGGAGTGACATTAGTAGACACTTTCCAAGAGGATCAATTGACTAAGTCTAAGACTACCCACCAAATCTACCTTTTACAGTAATTTCTTCTTATAGTCGTTGAAGTTTGGCTTTCTCACCAATAGTGTATAAGGTGATCAATGACTCATAATACATGATTATATTACCCACATGTTCCCAAGATTATTATGGAATGTCTATGTTAGAACATTCAAACTAATGAAAAGTATGTCTATCAAGTGATGCTCATAGACATGGTTGGTGATCTATATAAGAGAGAAGAATAAAAAGAGTTTTTATTTTGGAAAGTGGTGTATATAATGAAAATTTTCAAGTAGGTGACCCAATATTTATGAGTGACATTACTAATTTGTCTACAATATATTATTGTTGACACCAAACAAACATTTTTGATGATGTCTACTATATTAAACTGAGGGAAGTGCAAATATCCTATGAGTCATTGATCACCTTATCCTCTATTATTATCTATAGAGGATCTGCTTTGTATGTGGCCACATTTTTTTTGTAGGTGAATTCCTTTTGTTTCATATGCATATTAATAAATAAAGTTAATGGCAAAAATGTATCCTTTGGGAACTCATGGATGCAAAAAAAAATTCCCTTTAGAAGTCTTACAACCATCACATGTTGGCCTAAAAATTACATCAAAGGTGGTGGGATTCATAGGTTACTATGCACCAATTCCATGAGTTCATCCCACTATGCACTAAATAATTTTTGATGTGCAAGGTTACCTCTTTTATTGTGTTTCCAAATGAGGTTCTTGAATGTAATTTCTGGCTAGTAATCCACATCTAGATTGACCGTGCACTTTAAACACTTCCACTATGTGAATATGAGAAATAGAACCAAAAATTGATATTGAAAAGGTTGTCTTACAAATTTGATGACTTATTCAATATTATTTTTAAGCTTAGAAAGAAGAAATTTTGGGTAAACAAATTATTCTTCCTTATGGATCATATGATGAGAAATATCGATGACCTCTTTTGTGGTCTCTTTCGTAGATTTAATTATTTGCCAAAACTATGTAATAATAAAATCTGCTAGAATGTAGATTACTTCATTTGGAATGTCTTCTAATAAAAATTTGAAATTTCCTTAGGTATAAGCCTCCTTAATCTTAGGTATAATTGGTGGGTATTTTTATTTATAAGGTGTAATGAAGTGCCCTCATTCTTCCATGATTGTGGCTCTTTCCATCACACCATCATTCACATATATGGTGATTTCCATAAATAGATAGATTTTTTGTCATTGTACCTTCCCAATAGAAGTTCCATGATCTCACTCATTTTTCCAAATGTAGGTGACCAAATTAACCACTCAACATCAGTGTTATGGATCCTATGTGGTTTTGAAATTGCTAAGGGTTATGTACCTCAGGCTACTTCAGGGACAAACAATATTTTTTCAATGTGTTTGAGAGAAGGATACACCTCATAATCTAAAAATTTATCTTGAGACATGTTTTATCCAACCCCAATATATTCTAGTTGTGCAATGGAGATAATTTTTATGAATTGTGGCTATCTTGAATATCTTTATGGTGTGGTTAAATTGGGCTGAAGTCAATAAGTACAAAGTTCTATGAGAGACTTGGAGAGATGATCACCAAATTACTTGAAATTAGTTAAGTGTGAAACAATACATCAAATGAAAAGAGGGGATATAATATAGGTCTTCAAAAACCTATTTCAATCCTTTAGATTTAAATGTGCCAAGCTATCTTGGGATCCTATTTTGAAAAATAGTGGTGAATAAATATTCAAATTGATGAGCTAACACACTTTTTGCTAAGGTGGCATATTTTTATGCCAGCCTAGTGAAAGGATGTGACCCTCTAATAATTTAAATTAAAATATTACTTTTTATTGATGTGAATCGATAAAATGATTTGGGATCAGTTTAACTTATTTCACATGTTTGATTATTAATAAAAATCACTTAGTCCTTATTTGTCATTAAGATCTATACTGCACATAACTTTCTTGGACTTAATTATCTTTTCATGCTTCCCATTTAAACCTTAGTGTTTACTCTTTCATCCTAATCATGCACAATGCCTCTTGCTTATGGGTTTCTTGTGCCAATTTATTTACATGTACTAATGAACTACATAAACAACATAACAAAATCCAAACCCAATCCACACATCATGAATGGAAATGAATCCTACATTAAACTAGTGTGATAAAGAATGTCTTTTATTGGGCATGTAGATTACTTACAGTAGGGTTTGAACCTATTACCATTCACATTTCTAGTTAAAATGGTACCTTGTAAATACCTAGGGACCACTATTCCTAGATTTAGTAATACATGAATAATATATTATTAGTGTAGGTTTTTATTTTTCCCTATTTATTAATTAGGGAAATTGTATTTTTTGTGCATACATGGAGTTTTCCTACATTTTTGGGATAGGCTAGCTTATGTGGAGGTGTTTTTCATAGATGTGTCATAGGTGTCATAAGAATGTCATAAGTAACTCCCTTGATGGGAATTACTTCTCTATTCTTAGCACCTTGTCACCATCTTTCATGGAGGAGTTACATTCTATTCTTGGGGTGCCTTGTCCACCTTTTATGGAGGAGTTACATTCGTACTCTCCTATTTGTAGTCCTCATTTTGGCCATTCTATGCTAATTCAGATTTGGTTTTCTCCATTTTGTCTTGTGCAATTTATCTTCTTGTTATTGTCAAATTGCTTTAGCATCTTGTGGTGTGCACTTGTTTATCTTGTGTGATCACGTCTTCATTGCAGTCGCGTTATCCAAATTCTGGAAACAACTCTGATATGGTATCAGAGCTCTCCCAGTAATCTTGTGTATGATCATGCTTTTAGCTTATTTTGAAATCAAGAAGAGTGGAGTTTTTTATTTTTAGATTTGATCAAAAATAAAAAAAATATATCATTTTTGGTATCTTTGGCCTTTTGGGTGTCTTGATTGATCTATTGTGGCTTCAATAAGATGGAGGTATTTTTTTTATTTTAAAAAACAAATACTCTGCATTTTGTTTGCTAATATTGGACACCACCCTACTTTTCATTGTGTTTTGTGTGACTCCAGCTTGAGGAAAGAAAGAGGAGGCTTCAACTACTCCACACCACCTTTCTGCTTGCTACACCACACTCCTTCCAGCTGGGTGCCTTCAGTTCCAGTAGACTGAGCCTTACTACGCCTCCTTTCTATAGCAGCAAAGAACCTTTAGCAGGCCGTACGACATCTTTTTCTGACTGGTTTTCTATTTTCCAAGACTTTAACAAGCATTCAGCTCTGCCACAGGCCATACGGCGTGCCCTTCTGGTCAACAGTCAGTGCCAACTTTAGTCTTTGTCCTTCTAGCAAGTAAGCAAATCAGGTCTATTTTTTTTGGAAAATAATTATGTGCCTGGCTTCTAATCTCTCTCTAGCAAGGCACCAGGCCGTACGATGTTTCCAGCAGGTCTCAGGTTTTGTATTTTTTGCTAAATTTTTTTGGATAGTGATTTCTTGCATATGGTGCTTCTTCTCTTTGTTTCCCACGCCTCTTTTGGTGGGCCCACTCTCTTTTTCTTATAAATCTACCTTTTAATTATTCTGATATTCTTAAAATTAGTAATTTGAATGTTTGATTTAAAATCAAATTTGAAATTAGCATTCAAAAAGGCAATTTAGAGGTTTAATTTAAAACTTGTATCTTCGACCTATGAAGATGAAGGGTGAGGCCCAGGTTGGCAGGAGGCCAATTCCCCCTCAAAAATACCTCATTTGGATTATTCATTCCATTTTGAATCTAATGAGTGGTTGGAAGGCCACTTTCTCTCCTCATAACAGGCATTTTTTTGATGTTTTAGTGCATTTTTTTTGTAAAAACCCAGTTCACGGGAAAATTGTGACTTTAAAATCTTGCAAATGGTAGCTCAGTTTTGGGTGCCATTTTTTTCGAAATTGTAATTCAATTATCCATAACATAGAATTTTTATTTTTCAAAAACACACTAGTTTATAAAGTGCCAAAATTTGGGTCTCTCGTGACGCATTTTCGGCTGAGTCTGACGTCCTGTTTGCTTTAGTCTTTCACTGATTGCTCTAAGATGCATTTTTAGCTGAGGCCAACATCTTTTGAGCATGTACTTACATATTGGGGGGGGCTCAATATTTTTAGTGGGTGTGATTTTTTTTTACAACTTGCTTTCATTCTCCTTTTTGCATACATTCACAACTTGCAATCAACACAACTTCACCTAAATTCAACTAAAAAATGGATTATTTTCAATTTAAACCCCTAACACCCTTCAACTATCATGAATGGAAAGTTAAAATTTCAATCATTCTTAGAAGCAAAGGGTTGTATAGGATCACCATGGGTACAAAAGTAGAACCCAACACAGATGCTGAAAAGTTAAGTGGTACAACCGTAGTGATGAAGCCTTTGGGTTACTGAGCTTGTCTGTGTCTCCAAAACTTATTTTCCACTTAGAATCCTCCCAAACTCCTAATGACATGTGATACCTTATAAAAGTTATTTGGGAAGCTTGATGAGATGAGAGTTCATGAGCTGGAAAATGAACTCATAAGTCTAAGTCCTAGCAACTTTGACACCCTATAGGACTTCTTCACTAAGTTTAAGGCCCTTAGATTGCAATTGAAAGAGTGCGGGATAGAGAAGAAAGATGATCAACTTATTATTTCTATTCTTGAAAACTTAGGTCCTAGCTATTCAGTCTTTGTCTCCACTTTCCATGCCACAAAAAGTGCCCTTGGCACTACATGGAAAATGTGTTCTTTGGATTCATTCATTGCCGACTTGACTAGGGAGTAAGCTAAACTAATTCAAATGGGCACAATGAAGTCTACTCAACCCCAAGCCTTGATAGCTAGAAATGGTAAGGATAAGACTTCAACAAAGGAGAAGAAGAAAAAGAACAAGGACCAAGAGAAGAAGAAAGAAAACACCAATCCTGACAAAAACAACACTGAGTCTTCATCCTCCAATACTAAACCTAAGAAGGAGAAGGTTAAGTGTGCCTATTGTAAAAAGATAGGGCATGATGAACACAAGTGTATGAAGAAACAAATATATCACCTAACTCATCTTTTAGAGAAGAACAACATAGGTGTTCCTGAGTCTATCAAGCAAAATTCATCTACCCAAGATTCTACTAAGGCAAAAGGCAAGGGTAAGGAGAAATAAAAGGGCAAGGCCCTTGTAGTAACTATAGCTTCTACATCTTCATGTTTCATAGACTCGGGTGCTTCTCACCACATGGGCTCTTTACTAGTTGAGTTTTCATCTTTAGAGCCTTGTAGCATGACTTCAATTAGTGTGGGTGATGACACATCAGTTTTCGTTGCAGGGAGAGGGTCAGTTGAAATGGAAGGAAGAACATTCAATAATGTTCTAAGTGTTCCTTCTCTTTCAACCAATCTCTTATTAGTGTACCAAATCACTCACATTGGTCGGGGCATGAGAGTTGAGTTTTCACCAAATTTAGTATCTATCAGGGAGTTGCATAGTGATACTACAGTGGCAGTGGGAAGGGCAGATCACCAAGCCAGGTTATACACCTTCTCACATTTTTCATTAGATTCTTCTCCTACATCATTACTGACTCATTCAGATGGATTTAGAAAATTATGGCATGAGTGGTTTGGCCACCTTAACTACTGCTATCTTGAACAACTTTTCAAAAATGACATGGTCATTGGCTTGCCTCGTGTCCAATTTTCAAAAGGACTTTGCGAGGGGTGCTCCCTTGGGAAGCATCCTAAAGTAAAATTTGACAAAGGAAAAGCTTGGAGGGCTTCACAACCTTTGGAGTTAGTCCACAGTGATGTATCGGGACCCTTTCCCAAACCATCTTTCATAAGGGCCAAGCACATCCTCACTTTCATTGATGATTTCTCTAGGTACACTTGGATATATTTTCTCAAACAAAAGTCTGAAGTGTTTGAAAATTTTATAGACTTCAAGGCTCTTGTTGAGAAACAGAGTGAGAAATCCATCAAGGTTCTTTGAACTGATAAAGGAGGGGAGTATGTCAGCATCAGGTTTGAGTAGTTTTTCACCATAAAGGGGATTGATTTGCAACACATAGTCACTTACAGTCCTTTATAGAATGGGTTGCAGAACACAAGAATAGGTTCTTGAAAGAGATGGGTAGTTGTATGATTCACTCCAAATCCCTAGCACCACAATACTAGGCTGAAGCCATTAATTGTGATTGCTACATTTAGAACATGGTTCTTGACAAAGCTTTGAAAGGGATAACACCCTTTGAAGCTTGGCATAAAAGGAAACTTGATGTTGAGCACCTTAGAGTTTTTGGATCCCCAACCATGGCCTGCATTCTGAAGAAGAAACACAAAGCTATGGAACGTTAGTCCAAGCCTTACATCTTTGTAGGATATCTGGATGGTATTAAGGGATATCTCCTTCTAGATCTAGTCACACATCAGTTGTTCATCAAGAGAAGTGTCCATTTTTAGGAGAGTCCTAGAGACTCAACACTTGACACTTCTTCTCCCTCATCGGATCTACTTCTTCATGATGATTCCTCGTTAGATTTAGATCAGCCACAATAGGTTCTTTAGCTAGAGTCATCTTCTTCTTCTTAGAGTTCAGACAGTGAGGATAGTGATGTAGAGTCATCCACCTCTAGTTAGTCAGAGGATGAGGAGTTATCACCTAACTTGGCCACTTCTGGGCCACTTTGGGCCATACAAACACTTGAGAGTGCTGGCACTTGGGTAGGAGATCCTATAGATGATAGATGTACTAGGGGGGATTTTTAGAGAGATCCACATGCCTTCTTTGCTACAGTTTTGGATCCACAGACTTTTTGAGAGGCATTAGGGGTACCTGAGTGGGATAATGCTATGGAGGAAGAATATTCTTCCTTAATCAAAAATCACACTTGGGATTTTAATTCACTTCCTAAGGGAAGAAAGATGGTTTGATGTAGGTGGATATATTAGACCAAGTTTGCAGCAGATGGGTCAGTTGATAAGTATAAGGCATGATTGGTTGCTAAGGGTTTCTCACAAGTTGTAGGCATTAACTACTCATAGACCTTTGCACCTGTTGCAAAGATGACTTTTATCTGACTCACCTTGGCTATTTCCATAGCACATGGTTGGGATGTGCATCAGATGGATGTGAAGAGTGCATTTCTTCATGGAGACCTCGAGGAGGAGATTTATATGGAGTAGCCACCAGGATTTATTCAAGATTCTTCCTTAGTATGCAGACTTAAGAAATCTATATATGGCCTCAAACAAGCCCCTCAGGCTTGGTATGCCAAGATGGATTCCTTCCTTCTCATAGCAGGTTTCACTAGGTGCCATTCTGATCCCAATGTCTACTTCTTATGGGAGGATGATTTGCTCTTGATTTTGGTTCTATATGTTGATGACCTTTTGATCACTGGGAGTTCTTCATCAGCTATTGCAGTGGTGAAGGCATCTCTTCAGGATAGATTTGACATGATAAACTTGGGATTGTTGCATTACTTCCTTGGCATCAAGATCTCATAGTCAGATTTAGGGATTTCTCTTACACAGCCTAAGTATGCTCTCGACTTATTCGCTCAGTTTCACATGGCTGATTGTAAGCCATCTCTGACTCTCTTTCTATCAAGAGTCAAGCTTGAGGCTGATTGTTCTTCACCATTGGTTGATGCCACTCGGTATCACCAACTTGTTGGTAGTCTCATCTACTTGACTCACACTAGGCTCAACATTTCATATATAGTGGGACTTGTTTCCAGATTCATGCAGGAACCCCATGAGCTGCATTAGAAAGTATCTAAGAGGATCTTGCATTACATATAGGGTTCACATAGATATAGGATTCATTATAGATTTGGCATAGAGGTTGACTTGGTTGGATATACAGATTCATACTGGGTTGGTGATTCACAGACTCGCAAGTCCACTTTTGGTTACAGTTTTTCTCTAGGTTTTGGTTTTATCAGTTGGTCTAGCAAGAAGTAGAATGTTATTGCTATATCATCCATAGAGGCAGAGTATAGGGGAGCTATTAATGTAGCTACTAAGTCTATTTGGCTTTAAGGGATTATTTTTGAGTTTGGCATTCCTATTAGGTAGCCCACCATCATCTATTGTGACAACTAGAGTACCATACAGATTTGTAGGAATCTAGTTTAGCACCAGCGAACCAAGCACATTGAGATTCACATGCATTTCATTCGAGAGCTTATTCATAGTCAGGTCATTGACTTGATATTTTGACAGTCTTTAGAGCAGGTTGCAGACATCTTCACCAAACCTTTCACCAAGAGAAGGTTCCTTCATCTACGAGCTCTTCTTGGGGTGTGGTCTACATCTGTAGCATCATCATCTTCAGGGGGGCCTTCTAGCCTCTTTTTCTTTTATGTCTCTCTTTTAGGGGGGGAGTTTTTTTCCTATGGGTTTTCTCCTTTTCTCTATCTTATGGGAGATTGCATTTATACATGGGTACCTCATCAAGCCTAGTTGTCGAGATCCATTTTATATTTCCACACTGCCCACCTAAGCTGTGCTTATGGGGGGTATTAGTGTAGGTTTTTATTGTTCCATATTTATTAATTAGGGAAATTGTATTTCTTGTGCATATATGGAGTTTTCCTACATTTTTGGGATAGGCTAGCTTATGTGGAGGTGTGTGTCATAGATGTGTCATAGGTGTCATAAGAATGTCATAAGTAACTCCCTTGATGGGAGTTATTTCTCTATTCTTAGCACCTTCTCACCACCTTTCATGGAGGAGTTACATTCTATTCTTGGGGTGCCTTGTCCACCATTTGTGGAGGAGTTACATTCATGCTCTCCTATTTGTAGTCCTCATTTTGGCCATTCCATGCTAATTCAAATTTGGTTTTCTCTATTTTGTCTTGTGCAATTTATCTTCTTGTTATTGTCAAATTTCTTTAGCATCTTGTGGTGTGCACTTGTTTATCTTGTGTGATCATGTCTTCATTACACTCATATTATCTGGATTCTGGCAACAACTCTGATATATATAGTCCCTTCCAGTGAATGTTTAATTTTTTTGGAAAGGATTGAAACTAACTATCATATAATAAGATGGGATTATCTATCTAAAATTATCTAGTGCATAGATTCTTATAGTATTAGGATTTCTATCTATGCTTATTAATGACAAATTTTCATATCTATTACAACTTTTGGAATCACATCTTATTACAACAAAATATCAACACATAGAATATGAAACATTATAAGAACATTCTCCCCCTTATTCCATGCATACCTCCTTCAAATGAACTCAGATTACAAGAACACTTCTCAACATAGATCAAGCTTATTCAACAACCTAAATAGATCCCACTCAATTAAAGCATCCACTATGATTATTCTAAATGAATAATGTCTCCGCGAAGCCTAATGAAATCACCTCTTTCCATAGATCACTAAAATAATACAAACTTAGGAAATTCTCAGATATCCATACTCTCACATGATTAAATATCCTTCAGAGTCCTTTTATGCTTGATTAATATTTTTGGCTTGATATATTCATCATCCATATGATAAAAATTTTGAGTTGATAATGAACATTATAAAATTGATTTCACTTCTAAAGTAGGCTCTACCATAAGAAGTAGTCCATTTGATCTTGTAGATTGATCATGACTTACCTTCATTGTCTTTCATTTCCACACATTCATTTTTCTTCTCCCTTTCACTTTAGGGGATTCAAACCACTTATTTTGACTTGATGACCTTCTTAATCTATTAAGATAGATTCTTGCAATGTGTCTCACACTATAACAACTATAGAAAAAAACCTTATACATACATTTTAACTAATGATTCCTTTCATAATCCCATGCATATTCATTTTTAGAGGCTCTTCTACACTCTTTTGCTCCATGACCAAACTGATGGCATGTATAACAATGAACATTGAATAAATTAGTATACCTCTTAGCATTAAGTTGTCTAATAAATCTTTTCATGTTGATCTTTTTATCTTCATTTTATTTCTCATTTACTTGAGTTGCCTCCTTTTTGTCTTCTATGAAATGAATACCTCTCTTATCACTTATAAATTTATGACTACTCAAAATGTTATCTAGAGCATAAATACTATTTTCAAACTTCACAAATTTCTTCAACTTGTTATATGCTTGATTCAACTCATCTTTTAGGGATTCCACTTCAGTTTTATACTTGGTGTATTCTTCCTCTTTATATTTTAAGCTAGCAGTGACTATATGCATATGTGCTTATATATGATTGATGATCTCATCATACTTTTTGGATGTGTTACTTAGTATTTCCTCAAAGAAATCAATCTACTCCTCATAGTCCTTAACTAATGATCTTATTTTATGATTCTTTCTTCTTTGAAACTTCAAATCCTCTAGAGCACTCATCAATTTTGCCTCAAGGTTTACTTCTTCTTCTTCTTCATATAATTCTTCATCAACCATAAGGCCTTTATAATTTGAGAAATCCTTATTGGATGTTTCTATATCCATGAATAAGGTTTCCTTTTTTTCATGTTTATGTTCATTACTGTCATCATCACTATCAAATGTGTTTGTGTCACTTACATTAGATGAGTTATATTATTTGGTATAGAAACTTATTTTTTTTGTAAACAACCCTTTCTTACCTTCATAATTCCTAAAATATTTATTGTTCTTGTCAGGATTATAGATCTTCCTATCAGCTTCATGATGTTCATCATGTTCATCATTTTTAGTCTTGTCCTTTTTAGGAAACTTAGATGTAAAGTGACCAATCTTACCACAATTGAAACATTTGAAAGGTAACTTGCCCTTATACTTACCATATCTAAACCTCAATTTCATAGAAAACATGGCTATCAATTCATCATTATCAATATATGAAAATACCTCATCCTTGACCTTCTTGGATTTTAACTTATTTTCAACTTTAAAAGTTGCTTCCTTTTTAGGAGGTCTTCCTTCATTTATTCTCATCTCATAAGCAATCAAGATTCCATGAAGCCCATCCATTTCAAGCCTATCCAAATATTGTATCTCTTCCACTATAGACACCTTAGAGTCAAATTTAGGAGTTAGTGATATCAACACCTTTTGAACAACCATATATATTTTCACTTCTTTTCCCAATCCTCTAATGACATTTATAACTTCATCAACCTTCAATAGGTAATATTTAATGGTTTCATCTTCATTAATTTTTAGGATTTCAAAATATCTCTAGTTGTTCTATAAATTGGCCATCTTCACCTTGGTGTCTCCTTCATAAATAGTCTTTAATTTATCCCATATCACCTTGGATGACTCAGAGTGCATCACCTTCACAAACTTTGCTTTTGATAGGCCTCAAAAAAGGCATTCATTACCTTAGAGTTACTCTGACTTTCCTTCATGCCTACTACATCAGTTTGTGGTATAAGAGGTGGAGTGTATCCATACAAAAATGACTACCATATGTTATATACCATTTACATAAGATATGTCCTCATTCTGATTCTCCAAAAATAATAATTAGTTTTATGGAAGCATAGAGCCTTACTAATAGAGAAACCACATTGATCTTGTTGACTAGCCATCTTTGCTTCTAAGATCTCCTTTAGGATATTTAGACCTACTTAAAATGACCAACTCTGATACCAAGTTTTATAATCATAATGACTAAGAGGGTGGGGGGGGGGTGAATCAATCTTCAAAACCTTTCTTATCAATTTCACTTAAATAATTATGAACCATGCAAGAAAACATATATATCTATCAATAATAAGCACATATAAACATAAGCATGAAACATAAGAACATAAAATATATGTGTGAAAACCTTAAAGATAATAAAAATCACCTATATATACAAATGGACTACAATATTATAATACAAACACTAAATCTATTGAAGCACCAACTTCACATAGAGCACCAACCCCAGCTCATCTAGGCTTTAGTAAGCACTAAATTAAAAAGAGGTACCAAACCTATAGATGATTCAACACCAACTAAGAAACTTGATATCTTTGATCACCTTAAATACACCTTGTTTATCAACAAACTAATGATCACCACCTCTTTAGCTCTTCACACTCTTATCCTTCTCAAACTACCTTTTAGGCCTCTTTACTCAAATAGGTCTCTTTCAAGACAAATTAGGTCATATGACCTTGATAATAATACATAAAACCTATATAAAATATTAATAAATAATTTTATACACTCTTATTATGGTATATAATACCTCTTTCTTCTCTGTAATATGTTATTTTCTTCGCTTTTCACTCTACACTTCAAAATAAGCCTAAAACTACCTTGTATATATATAAGCCTCTTAGTCATACACCTATTGGTTGGACATATGCACCTAAAAAATTGTATTACCATTTTAGTATGTCATATAACACATTTAATACATTAATCAAACATTTAAATATGTTAGCCACAACATATAGGACCAAAACCTCTTTTAGGCCTTGGGATACCTAATTCAATTAAGCCTTTGTTAGCACACATTACCCTTTTATATATTTGGAATAGTTTAAAACAAAAAAAAAGTAATTTAAAATTAATATTCCATTAAAAAATACCTATACTAATCTCATATTATGTCTATGACACTTTTTAGCTCCAACCACCAATTGAAGCATGTCATTAGTACTGTTCACAATTAGGCCTGTGCATACCCAGAAAGTCTATCTTGAACTACTAATGATAAACAACAAATTAGATAAAAAAAATATGGAAAAAAATCACATATTAAAAAACCTAATGAAATTATGTTCATAAATAAATTAATTATATACTTCAACTTATGGTATACATGCTCAAATTCTTCTCTGTAAAATGCTTACTCTGAATTACCAACTAGCCTCAAAACATAGTCATGGAAACTTGAAATTATGACACATGAAATAACACAATAAAGTAATTAAAATTAATTAAAATGATCCTAAAAAATACTAATAACAAAATACAACAAAAAATATCATAATCACTAATGAAAATTGTTGGTATTACAGACCAATTTATTGACCTCTCTCATAGACCTTACTCAGCCAGTCAAGCCATTTTTGATTAAATATTTCCACTACTTTCACCAAATAAAAATAATTACACAAATAATGGATTTGAAATACAAATAAAAAATATAAACACCATTTCCATTATATTATTTAACATATGTCATAGAGTCTCAAACTCATCACTACAACTTTCTTACTTAGAACTACCAGTTTACCTTAAAGCACAGTCATGGTGACAATGACCTTCAATCACCTGTATGACCATTTACAAAGACTTTTTATGAATTTATATGACATTATTATATCATTATAACTTTATAAGATATAAATATAATATTTTCAAAGGTAAATATTCATCTTGCTGACCAATCTCATGACCTCACTAAACCAAATAAATCAACTTGTGAGAAACTTTTTTTTGGTTATATGAAATGATATCCAAAAATTATATAGAAAATGAACATGTATTAAAAGTATTTAAAAATATATCCATGCACTTGTATTCATACATATTCCATTATAACACATCCCTAATCATCTTCTCACTTCTGCCTGGGTTTTTTACTATTTGCATCATTAGGCCTGTTAGTGACTGGTCAACTTGGATGAACAATTTAGCACGCTTGAGGGATATAACCTATCCATAAACCACCATGGACATAAAATAAAATTCTAAAAATTATCCATCCAATTATTTACATACTTTGACTTGGTTAACTTTGATTTCTACAATAAATCTTCAAGAAATAAAGCCTTTTTTATAGGGCCCACTCACTCTCCTAAAGACTCAATCAAACCTATGGATGCCTAGGAGAGTTTAATACAATATCAAATAACCAAAATATCCGTACCAATCCATTATAATCACTTTATAATAAATTTTTCATATCAAGTAATTATTAGGGTTCTTTTAGGGTTTAAACCATCTTTCATTGTTATCAATCATACATAAAGCTTAGCCCCTCATTCCAAAGACTAATGCCTAAGACTTGGATCTAGGACCCTTCCCCATCTACCTTTAATATATTACATCCTCATGTATATTTTTCACGTGTCAAATAATACTTGAAAAACCTTCTTGGGTTGAGAATCCTTCATTATGTGCACATGAGAGACCTCAAACCCACTTTTAATGCCTTATCTTGAAAATCATGACCTAAAACCTTGTGAAAATGCTTGAAAAAAAATTTCAAACATGCATCCATGCTCATATGAGCTCAAACATCTTGAAATATGATCATGACCCCTCATTACGCCATATTCTCTCTCTTTGCTTACTTAGACCTTAACTTACAAATCACATTAGGCCTTAATACTTACCTTCATGCCTTTTCACATGTGTTCTCAACCACTCTCACATACTCAATAAATCTCATATATGAATAAACACTATCACACATCCTTCATGTGTCTTGGAAATAGATCATGATGCCTCATTAGGCCAAGTAGAGTCTATAAGAAGTATAGTTACATACTTGACATGTACATCCTACCCCTAGAGGCTCAAATTGAGACTCACTTGAGAGATCCAATGCCTCATATACATTATAAAATAGCCTCATAAAAATTATAATGCCTATGTGTAATCATCTCACCAAGCCATCATACGCATACCTTCTCACAAGGTATCTTCATGCTATGACTAGTGCCATTACTAAGATTATCAAGCACTTTAAACCTGAAAAATGACATTAAAACACTTATGAAATGATCTATACTTCATTTACACAATGATAAATAACCTTTCACAAGCTTATGTTTACTCACTTCACCAAATTTCACTATTCACAATCTCTCATAGAGTCTAGACTAGGCTTCTCAAGACACCTTACACTCAAGAACTAGTACTCAAAACATGCTTCAATGCTCATTTGACCATAAAATTGACATTAAAAAATAAAAAAATCATTATGTTGCCTTCAAATTCTCTCTCAACAAAGATACATTAGGTTTCTTTCAAATTATCTCTTATCACATCAAACACACAAGATCATACCTCAAATACCACTCACCATTAATCTTCACCATATGCACCTTAACATCAATTACATTAACCTTGACATAAATTATAATACTTTCTTAACACAATTGTAAATGTTGTATAATAAATAACATATTTTATGTTAGAGACAAATGCTAAACACCAAATAAACATCCAGTTCACAATAGGTGTTTGTGAAAAAAATGAAGTACTAATGTTTACCAAGTACCTATTAGGAAAAAATTGCCTTTTAGTTAGTGCATGCCACAAATCCAAAGATAGGGTCTTGGTAAATATGATCCCTTTATTCAACCAAGTTTGACTAGTTAGCAGCAAGTTCATACTCAAACATAATAGACACAATACATTACCCAAATCTATATTCTTTCATCTCAACCTTAATTCCCTCAAAACCATGGCCATCTATTGAATGTGATCCAAATTATAGCCCAAAAATGTGTATAATATTAGTATCCATATCCCAATTTGAGGATACATATTCTTAGTAGATTCACCCATCAAACCAACATTTTAAAACATTTCATAATTTTATAATATCTTGGTCAAGGTAATATACCTTTGACCACCCAACCAAAACTAAGTGTACCATCAAGTTTCTTGGCCCAAAAACTATAACAAATGAAGGATGTGATTGACACCATTCAAACATGGAATCAAACCAAGAAATTCAAGTTAGATGGCATCTATTCATACCCATTCAACATGTAGTATCTATAGATACCATTTCCTCTAGGTTATGAACCACCAAATTTTGACAAGTACAATGGTAAAGGAGACCCTAAGGACCATTTAACATATTTCTTTGTAATTTTCCAACTAGTGGCTTATAGTGACATTTAACTACTTTTATTTCTTTGTAGTTTAGCAAGATAGGCTTTGGAGTGGTTTCTAAAGTTGCCAAAGAATTATGTATATGATTTTAACAATTTATCATACAAGTTTGTGTAACACTTCTCCTATAATCTCAAACATGATATTTCATTAGTAGATTTGACTTAGGCCAAGTAGAAAGTTAGTGAGAGCTTTTCCAACTATTTATAGATATGGAGAGTAATTTCTAGTCACTTTACCCACAACTTACTAAATAAACAATTAGCTGCTATGTTTATTGAAAATTTACATTATGAGATATCTTACTACTTAGAGCTATAGTGTGGACACACCTTCATAGAGATTATTGAGAAAGGCTTATAGATTAAAAAGACCTTATTAACAAATGGATTATCAAGTTAACCTCCATAAATACAAATCATAATCAAAACTAGAATACATACCTAAGTCAAAGTCCTATCCAAGTCTAAGTGCAAGCATCGGCACTCACTTTAGAAAAAAAACTATAATAAATCCAAACAATACAACCATAAAAAGAAATTTGGTGGAGATGAAGTAACTAAGTTGTGCTATGTCCAAATGGTGTAAATACCATCTACTCAACTTATGCCCAAAATGTAGCTTACACCACATCAATAGCCTATTTAGTAATTTTAGCTTATGTAGCAACCTAGAACAACTCCTCAAACATAGTAACCCCAACCTTGTAAATCCCTCCTCCAAGAATAGTACCCACTCCTAGAATCTTCATTGATATTAGTGAACCTATATAAGTAGTGTATCATATGTTAACCATGGCTAATATGATTATTTGGATAATATTGAAGCATTATCCTAAGGGTATTATATATCTAAACTAGTATAAAGAACATGATTTATGTGAATACAATCATGTTGATGGATATTCCATACATCATTGTGTGTAGTTAAAACATATCATATAAAATATGTTAGAAAATGAGGAGATTACATTGGATAATAAAGTGTCTATGTCCAATTAGAACTTGGGTATATACCAAAACCCTTTTCTTCATCATAATAATAATAATCAATAACAACAACAATGAAGACTAGAAAAACAATAATAATAGTATCAATAACCAACATGACAATAATAACAATATTGGTAGAAACAATAACAACATCAATCGAGTGGGAGGAACCAATGCCAAAATGACTCTAAAAACCAAAAAAATTACCATGTAGTTGCACATTACTATAAAAATGTTGTAGGTCATATTATGGGAGGTCATGTTTCTACCATCACCATTAATCCTAGAATAAGTGCCAATAAACTAGGACCATTGCCAAACAATACCAATAAATCTACCTATGTCAGTAATCCTCCTTTGACCTGGGACTATAACTAAGTGAAACAACAACAATAGGTTACTATTTCAATACCTTATACTAATATCTCATCATTTCACCATGACAACAACTAAGTGCACTAGAAATTGAGACTATACTATTTATCCCATCTCCATCACAATCAAGTTACAATGGTCCTATATCTAATCCTGATTATACAATTACAACTAAGAAGTCTAAGATTACCATTCTAGGCCCATAGTCTCCTACCATCGAACCAATCCAACATAGTGTGATGGATAGGAATAAGACATTACCTCTATTATGTAAAAGATATATGCCATTATGGAAAACTACATAAAATACCTACATAAATCTCCATTCTAAATTTAGTGTGTACATCTACTATCCACAAAAATATCCTAATAAAATTACTAGGCCAATCCCAAGGTCCTAAAAACATAAATCTAGATAGATTTCAAGATTTTGTTAGACATCTAGTCCTAAACCAATAGTTGACATTTAACCAAAGGAATATGTCATACCTTGACCCTCTCCATTACAATCCCCTGTACATTAAATTTTTCATCACACAACACAAAGTCAAACATGTCCTCGTAGATAATGGATTGGGCTTTAATATTCTATCTTTGAAGCTCATCAAGAATTTAAAATATACGACAATAGATCTACATATTAAAACTATCACTATTAAGGCTTATGATAATGAAGGATAAGAATTGAAAGGAACTATAAGTTTGTTGGTGATTATTGGGTCTTTGACCCATGATACACTCTACCATGTGTTAGATCTTGACCTATCATATAATTTGATTTTGGGTAGATCAAGTTCTCACAGTCAAACATAGAATTCACTATGAATAGATTTGCATCCTTATGAAATCTACAAACATTTAGAGGCTAAACATGAAAGTTACAACTACTACTTTGGCCTAAACCTAGTAAACAAGAAGGATAATGATGAAGAAAAACTTTTTGAATTTCTACAGGACAATTGTATATAACTATATAGCCTTGACTCATCCTCACATATGACTCTTATTGAAATTTCTAATGATTTTACTATCTCAGCCAATAGTCTAGAAGATTATTTGACCCATGATGCATTTCATATTGCCAAGATTACACAAAACTACCAATCCTGTAGAAGACGTAAATCTAGGACACCTTGCATGGACTGACAATGAAAAGGAAAATACAAGCATCATAGTCCATCATCTATTATTTTTACACTATCCACTCACAAATAAAATGACCCACTTACCAATGATGAACCCTAGTTGTACAAGATAAGTTGGCTAATTACTAAAAAAATTCCAAATATCCTATCCACAACAATATCATGGATATCTAATCTTGTGAAGGTGGAGGCCTCAAGCCAAATCAGTAGGGTACCCTTGAACCATTTTTTATAACTAGGTACAAAGGGACTTATGATCTTGGATTTAAATCACTTGGGGGTGACCCTACATATCCTATTCGTGTTTCAATGCTAATGTCTAATGATTATGATGATTAAAATAAAGAAAAGTTAGATCATGGAATTTATAAATACCTTAATAGTACCAACCTATTTGACCCACATACCATTTTTACCATTACCCTAGTAATTTGACATTTCATTCTTCCCATTTATCATCCTCAACTTATAGACTAGGACCAACAAGAAGCCATAGTGCCTATAGATGAGTTTGAGAATAATGAGGCCTTTTATGATTTTATAGGCCTAGGAAACAATGTTCCATTGGGATACCACAAAAAAGGTTTCTCTATCAAGATGGATCCTACAACCTATTTTAGAGAGTGGGTGAACACCCTTAGCCAAAAATAAAATAATAAAACCTTGAGGTCCCAAAGTGAAAACCTATTTGAGGCACTTTTAGACTAGGGTAAAAGTAAAGAGAAAGGCTAGTCTTTTGGTGAAAACCTATTTCAAGAGACATTAGATAGGGGTGTTAACTTTTCCTCAAATAAATCTCAAAAGAACACTAATCATGAATTTACTTTTGGGCCTGAGTTTAGTTCATAAAAAAAAACATGCCTTTGATTGAATTGCCTAAGAATTTCCTGTAGTATTTGTAACACAAACATCACTACCACTAGAATACTTAGATTCATATTTTTAAAAAAATATTCAAGAACCAATCTAACCAAAAGAATTTACTATTGTAGGCCAATTCCAATCATTTTCAACCATTCTTGAAGATGGCTTGACTCTCCTAGTAGAAGATACTATGGAAGTCAATATTGGGACTTCAAATGACCGAAAATGGATTAAATTAGGTACATCCCTCATTAAGGAGGAATGTGAAGTTTTTATATCCATTTTGAGATAGTTTTTTGACATTTTTACATGGTCCTTATCATACATGCCAGGTTTATACCCCACTTTAGTTGTATGCCACCTTATTGTGCACCCTGATGCCAAACTTGTGAAGCAAAAATTTAAAACGATGTATCCTAGTATTTTTATATTAGTTAATAAAGATTTGGAAAAACTCTTTGAAGTGAGATGCATTTCACCAATAAAAATTTTAGAGTGGATCCCCAATGTTGTACCTATTAGTAAAAAACTAGAAGGGATCAAAAACTACACTAATTTTAGAGACATTAACATGGCTTGCTCAAAGGATGACTTTCCTCTATCAAATATTGACATGATAGTTGAATCCATTTTAGGTTATGAATTAATTTCACTTATGTATGGATTTTCAAGATACAAATAGATTAGGATTACACCAAAATACCAACATAAAATAATTTTCACCACTCCTTATGTAACTTTTTACAATCAAGTTATGTTATTTGGTCTCAAAAATGTTCATGAAACATATCAAAGAGCCATGACTATAATATTTCACAACATGATGCATTATATTGTTGAAGACTATGTCAATGACATATTGAATAAATCAAAGACCCATGCAAATAATCCAACTATAATATGAATAATATTTGAGATGATTCATGAGTACAAGGTGAAACTCAATTAAGTGCATCTTTGGTGTCACCTCAGGTAAATTGTTATGCTTTATAGTCTCTCACAGAGGCATTAAAGTCGATCTTACCAAGGTACAAGCCATTATTGAGATGCCAAAACCTTATAATTTGAATCAAATACATAGTTTGTAGGGAAAAATATAGTCTCTTAGATGCTTCATTTTGAACTTGGTCAACAAATTCCATCCCTTCACTCACTTATTAAAGAAAGGTGTTTTTTTGGATTAAAAATATCAGAAATCATTTCAAGATCTAAAGGAATATCTAGCCTATCTACCTATTTTATTACCACCAATGTAAGGAGGCCATTTTTATATGTTTATCTACCATAGACAATACCCTGGGGGCATTTCTAACTTAGCATGATGACATTAGGAAATAACATGCCATAAACTATTTAAGTTGTACACTAGTCATGCATGAACACAAATACACATCGATAGAAAAATCATGTTTAGATATGGTCTTTGAAACCCAAAAGTTACATGATTACATGCATAAAACAATATCATAGTCATTGATAAAGTATATCTACTTAATTATCTACTATAAAAGACAACTTTATAGGTTTGCATGGATAAATGGATCTGTTACTAAGTTCAAAATTGAATACATCAATCAAAAGGCCATAAAAGGACAAGTAATTCATATGAAATTACTAAATCTCACCTTGAATATATCAAACCACTTATTTTTACATTTGTAGATGAGTCTGTCATGACCATCATAGAATCACCTCCTGAAGAACAACACTAGAAGCTATATTTTGATGGGTCATTAACATTGCAAGGATCAAGAGTAGGCCTATTATTTATTACACCCTAGGGGGATCTTATCACTAAATCATTCTATATAAATTTTCCTTATAATAATAACATGGTCAAATAGGAATCACTCATTATAGGGCTTTTTCAAGAAGTACAATGGAATATTCAACATCTCACAGTTTATGGCTATTCTCAATTAATCACCAATGAGTTTACAGACCACTTTTAGACCAAGGTTGATAATTTGGTACAATACAATGCCATGGTTGACATTATCATGTAACAGACTACCAAAATTTTGTTTGAACACATACCAATGGTTATTAATAGGACAAAATATGCCAAGACACCATTGGTTCTTTAATCCACCACACCAATGAGGAAAAAAAATACAAGTTCCTCAAGGAAATTATTCTAGCACCTAATCATGAACCTTTGATTTTTGTAATGATTTATGATATTTTTAGTCCCACATCTATTTGGTATACACACATATATAACTACCTTTATGACTATATCATGCCATCAAACCTCTAACATAAACAAAAAAAACCCTTTACACATTAAGCCTCTTGATACACCCTACGTGGTCCTACCCTTTACCACAAAATCTTTGATGGAACTCTAATTCATCATTTAAATTTGGTAGAAGATACATTATCATTATGGGAAGTTCATGAAGGATTATGTGGATCCCACACCAGTGGGGACATCCTTACCAAAAAATTCCATCATATTAGTTACTATTGACCAACTATGGAAGTAGAAGGAGCTAATTATGTAAAAAAGTGTGATAAATGTCAAAGGCATGCCAATCTGATTCATGCCTTGGGTAATACACTCAAACCTATTCCTATTCCATGACCATTTGTAATATAGGGACTCAATATCATTTCAAATATTAACCCTACCTCCTATAATGTCTATAAACACATCCTTACTACCACTAAATATTTTACTAAGTGGGTTGAAGATATACCCCTCACTTACATGAATAAAAAATATATTTTCATATTCATCTTCAACCATCTCATATGATGCTATAGTATCCCATCCAACATTATATCTAATAATGGTAGATCATTTTAAAAAAAGGATGATAAAGCACTCTATGTTAAATACAACATTACCCAACACTTTTCTACTACATATTAACCATAAGGTAGTGGTCAAGCAGAGGTATATAATAAAAACATTTTAAACATCCTTAAATATATTGTCAATGATATTGGCCACAATTGGTGATTGCAATTTTTTTGTTCCCTCTGGGTATAACACACTAATTACCATACTGTAATATGAGCCAGACCATATTACCTATTCTATGGCACAAAGACCATTCTTCCTATCTAGGTTGATTTACTTTTTGTCCTAGATGATGAATATTATATATTTGCTCACCTACATGAGCTAGAGTTACTAAATGAAAAGTGCATGGCTATTGTAAATATCCTTCAAGATTACCAGAACTAATTATGGGGTAAATATAACTGGTGGGTATGACATATAGAGTTTGATTTTGGTGATATTGTTCTAAAAAAACTATAACAACACCATCACTAAGAAAAATAATGGAAATTTCAATCCTAATTAGATAGGCCCATATAACATTATTGCTAACTATGGATCAGGAACATACATGCTCACTACACCAAACAAAGATGAAATTGAGTAGACTATGAACATTATTCACCTCAAGTATTATTCTACTTGAGAGATCTAGAGTTTGTCTATGAGCATCACTTATATTATTCTATGATACTACTTTCCTTTTACCATACAATGTACTATTTTTTCCATACCTTTCCTATTGAATGAAGTTGTTTTACCCTCCCTAACACACCCTTTTGACCTTGGTTTCACTCCATTCATATTTTGGTGACCTTAAATGATTATATGCATATGAAGTTTAAAAAAATGAATCAATATTATATACAAAGGCATTATCATGGACCAATATGATAATGTTTTGGCAGTTACATTCTTCATTTATTGTTCCATTTCATTATGAGTACCCCTAATTATAATCAGCTTTGGGAAAATTAGTGTCCCACCCCATGATACTAATTATAACTACCTTTGGTAAAATTAGTATCATTGACCCATGTCATTGTTTCCTACTTATAACCATCTATGGGAAAATTAGGATAATCACATTTCCTATGTATTTATGCATCACCTTGCCATTCCTATTGCTATACTATGCCATTTTTATCATTCCTAAATTTTTTGGTACCTTGTCAGATTCCTCCACTATAAGGCAAAAATAAAATAACTTGAGCTCTCATTAGGACTATGAAGGTAATGCTTGATTTATGTTAAGTTTAACTCAGTTACAATTTTTCAATGCTCTCAACATTTTATGAGAGATTTACATTTGAACTTTCTCTCCATTTGACAAGTAACCTAGGCCATACCCTCACTAAATTATGAGTTGGACTATTCTATGTCTCATAATTATTGATTGAGTTTAGATGCCTTGAATTTATAAAAACATTTAAAATAGTTTCAAACCTCCTAAGCATTTGTAAAAGAGAGAGAAATCCTAAAAATCACAAAATCATCTAAATTGGCTTATAATTTCCATGAAAGATATAAAGCCATTTAAATGTTTGGGTTGGGCCATATTATTTATTCTATTTATTTCTAAACCACCTTGGTTTTCTTCCTCCCATTTTTGGGAGAACTACAATGGCCTAAGGTTCACATGAACTATGTACACAACACTTGGATAATGGGGGGATATCAAGTTAATTTAGTCACACATTCCTTTTTTCTTAATCACTTCTTTTCCTTAAGGATTGTGGGACCCTTAACTATTTCATGGTTAACCACTTGTAATTTAGTCTTCCCATCCTTATTAGCCTTAATCTTTATTCTCTCGACATTTTTTGAGTTTATGTTATACATTGTGTATTTTATTATGATACACTAATGACCACTTTAATTCATCTTATATTATTATTGTTTTTGAGTTATTTATGCTCTCTCCTTTTTTGGGGCTTATTCTCATTCCAAGACTTATATGTAGTAGACACTATGAATTACCATTTCATTTCATTTATGGATACTTATTTATAGACTTTTTCATGTGGTTTTAGCCTCAGGGATACTATTTTATTTGCATGATTTGTTTGTGTTGATGTTTTCCTAATTGTGAAATGTCATCCCTCCTTCTCTCCCAAAATTTACATTTTGTGAGATCATTTATATATTACTCTACACATCCATCATATTTCATTATCATCCATTTTCTTCTATCCCATATCCTAGGAGAAGTACATTTATCCTAAATTTATTGTTAGATTTTATGTCCATGGAACTATGTAGGTAGTGTCTAATTGCCTAGTGCATCTAGAGTCATCTCATCTACCCCTTCTTTTTAATTTATTCCCCCATTTTGTCTCTTTGTTTTATTATATCTTATCACCTAGGTTAAATATTTGAACTCTTGATTGTGTTTTGATTTCCCTATAGCCTAGGTACAATCTTGTGCCAATTGTTCTTATGTTATTGCCAATTGTTCTTATGTTATTATACCCTTGTCATTGTTGTCTAGCTTAGGGGTCACCATGTCACCAAGAGTAACACCTATATTACACATAAATGGACAATTTATTTTCTATTTACAATAACATTTTGATTAACTATTATTTATGTTTATTTGATTTTATTTTGATTATTTTGTTCACTTCTTATTTTTTTGGTACTTTTTGTATTTTTTATTATATATTTATTTCTTGGTATTTTTTTTTTTTTTATTAGTGTTTTATTTTGTTTGTTTATTATTTTATTATTTTATTTTCTTGTTTATTTTATTTCCTTATTGTGGCTTGAATCCATATGATTTCATTAATTAGGTTATTTTTTATTTATTATTCTTGAGTCCATCCATATTCATATGTCAACATTATCATCATGGTTTTTATTATTGGTTCATTATTTTCAAATTTTTATTGGATCAAGTGTTAGTCCTTATGAATATTATGATTAAGTTATCATGGTGTTGTATATCATGGTGCATATTATTACATGTTATATCAAATATTATTTTAGTGGATATTATGAGCAATGATGCCATAATACTTCTCCTTGGTGACTTGAGAAATTTTGAATCTATCCAAACATTACCTAAATACAGACTAATTAAATCATGAATGAATGTTAATCCTTGCTAGTTTATATGTGCATCTCCCTCCTAATAGGTATTACAAATTAATATTTCTCCTCTATTTTTGGATTATATGTACTTTATGAATATGGGTTTAGTATGTAAGACGCCTTTTCCAATTTTTACATATTATCCAAACTCTATTTAATAATAATTATAACTACCTCTAGGAAAATCATTATGTTTTAATCTATTTATATGTTAATGATTATAACTTCCTATGGGAAAATCATTATCATTTTCCTACCCAAGTAGGGCATGTTTTCTATATGTTAATAATTATAACCACCTTTGGTAAAATTAGTATTTTCCACCCCCTTTACCTTTATGTCCCATTGCTTCCTTCTTTTTGAGGGAATTGTCATTGAACTAATTTGGTGCCCACTCCTTTGAGGGGGAATTTAGGGCTCATCCATAACTTGTTAGGTCATTAGACATTAAATACATTTTCATTATTTGAAAATATGTTACTGTACCTAAACAAGGGAAAACTATAAACATCATATTATGGCCATAACTAGATTTTAACTAGAATTCAAACTAAATTCTATAAATCTTAGGAATCACTAAATGTCCATATTTTGTTTTCACATCATTTGTGAGTGATCATAATTGTGGTAAGGCATCCCTATTTGGGTTATTATCATATACACAACAATAACCTCTCATGGATTCATCCCTGGTCACCTTGTAACCTAACAACTAGTAGCTTGGCCTTGGACCCATTAAGAGGGGCACTTAAACAATTATTAAAAGAGATAAAATGATAATCAAAATGAATCAACTAATTAAACCATATTAAATGCGTAGATAAATAATCCATTAAAATAAGTGAATATCTAAAAATGGAAATTAAAAAATATAAAATATCAAGCTTCTTCATCATTACTTTTATGAGTTTTCAAGCATTCATAAAATATATAACAAATATCTTAATTTGTGAGCCATGCCTCGTTAACTTAATTAGGGTTATCCTTAACTCACCTAGGTTTAGTTTGAAATTAACCATGATTAATACAAACCTAACTTGGGTGATATTTAACTTTGGAGGCTATAAATAGAAGGCCTCACCTAGTGATATAAAATATTTTATAGTGCAAAGTTATTATGCTAAAATAACTCCAAAAAGCTTTATTTTAGTGTTACCATGCCCACATTCCAAACCAAATCAAGCCAAAAAGAGTTGAATGAAGTGGATATGATGAAATAACACCATTGAAAAAATTACATTATCTATAAACCAAGAAAACCAACGATCTCAACAACCAATTTTGATCTAAAAGGAAGGTAAAAAGGAGTTTATCTTTTTTGATTTTAGTTATATTTTTATTCTATTATTTTTACATATTCTCACTTTAGTACATAGGCAATAATTTTTTTTTGTATTGAAGTTTTTTTCCTTGACTTTTATTGACTAACAATATTATTTGTAATCCTATGTTACAACAGGTTCCTTACATATTATTACCATAGTTGAAATTGAGATGTTGCATGTCCTACTATGTAATAGATATTATATATCTTAGTTTTTATTCTTTAGTACTCATTCCTATGGTTACCTTATTTGTTTTACTCCATACATAAAAGATTTGACTTAGGTTTCTATGTTGCTTCTTGTTGTTGTTCTAATCTTTTTATGAGGAGTTGTATGGTGTTCTATATATGTAAACTAGAAGCTAAATCTCCTCCATAATCCTCAACATGTTCCACTTGGATTATAGATGTTATAGATTTTGATTTATTAGTGAACTAAGTTTGTGTAATAGAAAACCTTATGCTTGGTCATAGTCCTTGTATGATCCAAGAAACCTTGTCTTTATCTTCCATAAAAAAATGACTTTGTTTGTTACATTTGATAATTTATGATTGTATTCAAAGATAATCTTTTTGGATCCTTTTCTAATTTCCTTGAGATCTTGTATGGTCTAACTATAGCATTTCAAGACTTTAAATTCTATGATCAACATGGTTTTGACTTCTTGTAGTGTTACTTGGTTGACACATTTGTAAATATAAGTTCTAATCCTCTACTAGATAATTCTCCAATCAAATCATAATTTATCACCACTTCATTGGTGATTCCTTTATTTTTCCATTTCATATTGTAGGTGATTAGGAACTATTATAGGTATAAAAACCCATCATATGGAGATAGGTGGGTCAATGCCCCCAATTGAGCTATCATAGTGGGGTTTCCTATAGGGATCATAGTTAATTTTATATAAACTAGCATCTAGGATGGTTGTAATTTTTAGAGCTTTTATGGGGTTTGAGCTTCCTCCTAGTCTAGTAGTGGTTATGATGTCTCCTCTAGTTTTGTGGATGTGGTAGTCATGGAGATATCTCTTTCATCTCCATCCTCTTAGTCTAAAATTTGAATTTGTGTAGAAAAATCCTTGGCCTACATAAGAATTAATGGGTATGTCTCTATTTATAGTAACATTGTTATGTTCTTTTGTTGGGTTGAGAAACTTTAGTAAACTTCATCGTATGTAGTATTTTGTACTTTTAGGGTTTTCCTATGAACTTATTATATAATTGGTCCTTGCCAAGTGTTATAGTCTAAGTTTATGTAGGAATTACTATGATTTTGAAAAAAAATGGGCTTAGGGGATGTGTGCTTCCTTTGGAAATGATCCTCACCTCCAAATATATATCTCTCAAAAATTGAACCTATAATATGTTTGTGACTATAGGGAAATCCTTATTTCTCTCTCTAGAATAGCCTTCTTATTTATTGTGAAATTTTAACCATCTAATATACTTCTATACTACGACCTTCTTCCTCAATCCATAATACATCCTCATCACTTCCACATGATCTATATTTAATTATCTTGGGCTCCTAAATCTATCTCTCCTCACCATACACTTCTCCTTGTCTCCTCTTTTCATCCAAAGCATCAATACTAGTACTCCTCCTAATCATAGCTTTCTAAAACACACTTTATTTAATCTATTTCCTTTATTTTCACAATTCTCTTTCTAACTCTAGATTCTTCTTCTTTACCTTTTCCTCTAGAATCTCCATTATGGATTTAGGTTCAAATCTATATTTTTATATTTTATTCATTCTCCCTTATGTCAAACACACCCCATGACACTCAAAGTGACTAGTCCATATGGAAGGTAACATGTACCATTTCTTTATCCATAACCAATATCTTAATGAGTGTTAGAAGTTGATTCAATAATTTTCATCTTATCCCTCCCATAAATATATCCTTTGCCACTTCAAATGCTACATAGACTTATACTGTGAACTCTGTGATATACTTATCAATGGTTGAATCCAAATAATGATCTATCACATGGGTTTAGATGGTGTCTAAGGCTTGAAGTTGTTAGATACTATCCTTAGACCATGTAATGTCAATGGTCACATAAGATCAAAAATAATGTGTTCTAGACAAGCCAACCAATCATTTATCAATCTAGGTATTTTACACTAGAATATATTATAAATTTCACCATAAATGTGTTCATGCATAATATCATATTTATATCACCCTATTATTTCAGCTTCCTTCAATGACAACTCGGTGATTTTTTTTATCTAGCCAACATTCCATGTCTATTTGACTAGGAAACCACCTTAAAATATCCTCAAATAGTGAGCTCCATGCTCACCACACCATTATTAGTAGAGGTTCTTAGGTTTAATAGAACATGTTAATTATATGGATAACTCCTACAACTTAAGGAAGATCTTATGGGAAAGGATAAATAATTTTAAATTATTCTATTCTATACTAGAATCTCATAGGTTTAACATTATCTTATGTAATCATACAAATGTCTACTTAGATAGATACTTTTTGGTAATACTCAAGTGTGAATACATAATTATAGATTCTCAAAGAAAATAAATTTTAGTAATAAATTAACATAATAAGGATCCTAACTATTGGAATTAATTCACAAAGATATCCTAAGGATTATTATCATTACATAGAGTTATTTTTTAATAACATTTAATTTCATAATAATCATATTATATAACTTATAAGATAAGCCCTTCTCATCAAAATTAGTATTGTAACACATATCAGTATATAAAATATATAACTAAAATAGGAAACCCATATCCATCATATTGATCATCGATCACTAAATATACATACAATGTTCATACTATTATGCACTCATTACACATTCATTCTAGCTATCCAAATTCTACACTCATTTATTCATGCATTCATAAGAAACTTTACTCAAAAGGCCTTTATACAATATTACCCAAAATTATCCATCCTATTATACTCTAATTCACATGAATATATAATCTTGAAAACTACATTGTTATAACCATGATGTCTATACTTGGCAACTAGGAATGTAGTTTGTTACTAAAAATTACTTGTACATGATCTCAGATGGAAATAGAATATAGTCATAATAATATTGTATAATAACCACTAACCAAAAATAAACCATGGTCTGTATCCATGTGGAACACTCATATAAATGAACAGTTAGTGTACACCTTCCTCAACTAACAAAATTGTGAAGGAATAACTTTGTTAGGAGCCAATAATTTGAAATTTAGTCCAAACATGTTGCATGAAAAACATGTAGATCATGTTTTAAATCACCCTTACCATCATACATAGTAATTTTGGATTCCAAAAATATGTATGGGAAAGGAGTTATAGCTATATGTTATGTCAATGGTGTATGTAGGAGAACATGATAATCCAAGGCATGAGATGGTCTATTGGTACCCTACTCACAATGTAATACCTTGGCCTATAGAGAATGGATATCATGCCTAAAGGATTGTACATATAGAGAGGAGGGATGTGTACTCTCCATATGATGTGTTCCTACTAATGATATTTGCCTAGTCATAATAGGTTTTATATAATCTTAGTTGTCCCCATAGTAGGTGTAATTATATCAAATAGGTTATCAAATTATGCCATTATAGGGTGGAAAGTAGGAAAATAAAAATCTTTATATTTTGAATATTTAAAAAAATTAAATCTATGAAAGATTATAGAACTAAAGTAATGAATCTAATATGATATTTTTAAATTAATAACTAAGCAAAAAAATATAAGGATACAAACCTAAAGAGCATCTTGGTCTAGGGTCTAGGCACCATTTGAAGTAAGTCAAGTTCACAAAATGATTTATCTTTTTTAAGATTATGGAAAGTAACCCTAGGTTAATAAAGAGATCATTAATAAATCAAGGAATAAAATACTATAATATCAACATGCACTATTTTTCATATTAAGAAATTTATTTGAATATTATATTAATAACAATGAATTAGAAAAGGCCATTGTCCCGAATCCTTATTTAGACAAAAATAAGGACTCACAGAGTAAGAAGAATGAAATAGTGAAGGGGAAATAAAAAGTTAAACCCAAATCCTCTAGCTTTAAAAAATAGACTGTTGATGAGGAAACAGAGTGGGAAAGCACTGCAAGTTCTGAGGAGGAGAGTATGGAGGAAGAGGAAGGAACGGAGAGTGGGAATTCCAGTTCTAATGAGGAAGGAGAAGATAAAAGTAAGAATGAAAATGAAGGGGACACTATAGAGGATAAAATTGATCAGAATAACTATGATTTTGAGGAAAATCAACAAGTGCTAGGGGAAACTAAAAATGAAATGGATGTTTTAATTGAGGATCCTGCTTCAAAAATAGAGAAGGAACATTTAGTGAAGGATGCCTATCATGCAAAGGAAACTAGAGTACAAGTAAAGGATGATATTATCCATAATGAAAGCCCTGTTGAAACTAAATAATAGAAAAGAATGGAAAGGGTGGATCATACTAAAAAGGATGAAGATAACCCAAATGAGAATACAGAAGATTTAAGTGATGTTTGGCAGAATGACAAGAGGCATCCCTTTATGAATTCAGCCAAATGCAAAGTAGACGCTATCCTTCAAGTTGACTCATGGATGTATAAGGAAATATTGGGCCTTAAGAAGAAAATGGAAATTATGGAACATAATCAGGAAGTTGACTGGAATAAACTCAAAAATCTGGGAATGCAGATGAGGGATATTCCTATCAAACTTAAAGACTATGAGAACAATTTGAGGAGGCTCATTAAAGAAAGTAGAATGAAGATGGAGGAGGTTACTTCTAGCATATGTGTAGCTACTGCAAACATTGGAAAATGGGCAAATGAGGAAATAAAATCTTTGGAGGGGCTTAGTAAGAGGACCAGACAGAGCTCAAGGAAGAAATCAATGTAAGAGGTAGCCATGTCAGTGGCAATATCTATATAGGATACTATTGTGATTGGAAAGGAAGTGGTGAAGATGATTATGAAATTAGAAGAATAGGATATTTTAGTTCTTACTGTCCTAGTCCTTTTAGTTGGATATTATAACTGGTTCCATTTTCTAGTTTGTTTTTTAGCACTTGAGTTTCCAAGTCTGTAAAACCTGGGGTCTGTCTTTTGATGATCTTGAATTGTGGTTTCAGATCCCTATAAAACCTATTTTTGATACTACTCAGCAGTAGGTGTTAGGTTTTTTTTCTCCTATGGACATTATTGTAATATCCTTCTTCCTTTGTTTCAGGGTTTTGGAGCCCCTTCAAAACCTATTTTTACCTTAATCTAAAACAATGAATTAGAAAAGGTATACTTAGTTGGAAAAATAAGATTGAGATAGATAAGTGGTGGGCCAATAAGTGATGTAAGAGTTGGGTAGAGTGTTATTAGTAGAGAACAGGTGTGAGAACCCTCTTAAAACAATAGTCTGGCCCTCTTTTCTAGTAGCATAATGTGTTATATATTTTATGTGTGGTGTTAATGACCCTATACAAGTGAAGTAGTCACATTTTGGGTAGACCTTCAATATATTTTGGGAAGCCTATATCTGTGTGACCGAGACTTGGATCATCACCTAATTTTTTCTTTAAAAAATTCACTATGAAACCCTAAGCCTTTAAGTTTTGATGGTTTTGATGAACACAAGTGGAAAGAGATTGACATTAGTAGGTTAAGTTGAGCATGACCTCAAAACCCCATGTGTTGATCACTACTTACATACCAATACATTAAAAGGGGATCAATCTCAATGTAGTTCTCCCAATCTAAGCATTGGTGCAAGTGAGAGTGATTCTAGTATGAATGCTAATTTGAATGTTTTAAGCATGAATTGAGACAAGAAACCTAAGTAAAACTAAGTTATGAATTATTATAGATATATGTATGTAGAAATGGGGGTAAATAGGGTTTTTAAACCTTAATTTTCACAACTATTTCTAATCTTATTCATGATAATTTCCATATATCTAATAAATTAATGAGAATGGACTTTATATAGTGTTATGATTCTTGTCAAGACATTAAATGAGTCTAGGCTGACCCTAAGTAACTTTGGTAAGTGGAAAGATATTTTTTAGGGGAAAGAGAAGATACGGGTCAATAGTGTTGCCCCAATTTCCAATAGTAAACTGCACCATATACTAATGGGGCCACAATATTGTCTAGGTGGATGGAATGTGTGAAAGAGGATTGGGGATGCTTAGGTGATGGATCAATGTAGCTCTTGGTATATCTAGGCATAGGATAGTCATGCATAAAAGATAAAAAAAGGTTCAAAAGAGGCTCTAAGATAGGTTTAGGGATAATATAATCATAAGGTGGTCTGAAGTGACACTCATTGAATTAAAATTATAGATTATATGAATACATAAGGTTTTTGTGAACATAGATGTCATGAGGTCATTTGGGCAAATAGATAAAATATACATTAGTAAAAAGTCCACTAAAATTAATTTATAATTATTTGGTATATTAAATGGTTTCAAATATTATTTAGGATATTTTCATATATCTTAGCTAAGAACCTAGTGACCATTATATACAGATTATCATCCTTAGATTTAATGCTTCCTATTATTAATTATGGAAGACACATTACCTACATATAATGGTTATGTGGAAACTAGTAGGTGGTAATTTCTTAGAGTGTATTATTTTAATATAATTCCTCATAATCCTTTTAGTTTCCCAAAATTACTTTTTACATATAGTGGTTCATATTACTATTAAGGTTATCCTTATCATTTTCATATAAGGCTTTTGAGAGCCTAACGATATATGGGTTTCCAAAAAAAATATTCAAATACAATTATTCATATTACTATTAAGGTTAGCCATAAAATTTTCATATACATTTTATTGGAAACTAGCTACCACTATATTCCTTAATTGTTTAGATGTAACTATTGACACATATTAATTTATGTAGAACATAGTGATCATTAAGTTTGCATTATTATTCTAGATTAAGGTAATTGTGATCAATTTTCATATATGAATTAATATAGCACATATGTAATTTAATATACAATATATTATTAAAAAAAATAGGATAATATTATAATTATAACTATAAAAATATATATATTCAAAATGTATGTTAAATGAAGAATTTATAAACATTAAGTATAATAAGAGACATATATGGCTTATGATTTTATAGCAACAGATATGTAGGCAACCTAGAATAATATTCCCAAACCATTTATTACATTATTTAACATATAAATATATTGATCATGTGGAATAAAATTGTATAACCACATTATTTTCATATGGATTTGGGCATAGCCTAGTGACTACTAGATTTTAAAAACATAAATCATTTAACATGGGATAAATCCCTTAAGCACAATGTTTGACTAAATGAATCCACTAAGGGATATAAAATATTTTCATATCATTTTGATGAAACCCTACTACCTGAATAAGACATGAAAGGTTCTGGATATCTTAATGACTTCTAGGTTTCATATATTATTTTATAGATATGATATTTCATAATATTATTAAGGACACACTATTTACATATGAGTTTATTGAGAACCTAGTGATTTCAAGGTTCTCAAAATACTTATAACATTGAAAAATTATACATATAACTCTAGTGAAATGTTATATTAAATGAGACATGAAAGTTTTGTGATAACCTAATGGCCATTAGGTTATAACATTACTCATAATATAATTATTTAATAGATATGATTAAGGCATATTTTTATAGAACCTAGCCTGCACATATGAGACCCACATTATTTTTAGATGGGTTTTTGGGTACCAAACTTATTAGTAGATATGATTCTTATTAATAATATTAATGTAAGCCACATTACTGACATGATTCTTTTAAAAATCTAGTGGCTGGTAAGTTAGGAATGAATTACATAGTTAAAAATGAGACAAATAAATCCAAAAAATGTTAGAATAAATGGGACATGTAATTTTTTTAAGAACCTATAAATTTTCATGAAACAACATAATATGATGGTTCATAATAATATGAATCATACAATTATCTAATAGGATACAATATTGTTCTTTAAATATGATGGTCTGTAATATACAACATGTAAGGTTTTAGATATCCTAGTATTTGTATATGAGTTACTATATTATTTTCATATGATTTTTTTGAGAACCTAGTAGTCCCTAATTTATTTAATAACTTATCAGATTTAAATCTAGATAAGTAACCTACATCATTTATATAAGTTAGCTAGGAAAATAATGGCTACTAGGTTCCCATAATTATAATATAGATGCAAATAATTACAAATATATGTTTGTGTAAAATATTGAAAAGTTTATTCAATAGATATTATTGACACACAATTACCACTTTACTTCAAACTATACCATAAAAACAAAGTAAATCTCCATGATAATAAGATAGAGGCTTCTACCAACCTAGGAGATGTGCATGGATTGGATACGTGTAGTAATGTAAGATGATATATATGAATAAAAGACATGTATTACACAAACATTACCATTTAATTGTAAAAATATCTAATTAGTATTTATACCACAATATTTTAATATGATATACATATTATAGAGACTGTTGAATAGATGTAATCAAAGTGAGATAAAAGGTTATAGATTATATAGATTCTTTTAATATTTTATAGAATAGTAATAGAGTAAAGAGAGAAAAATTATAAAGCAAAGAGATCTAAATAAACTGTAAACACTATTTTATTTGTATTAATATGAATAAATAAATTTAGCATATGAAAGCTATGTATGATATGTATTGTGAATGAGAACACATAATTATTTTTATTTTGTGAATGTATAATATAAATAACTACCACTAATACTAACCTTTGTGTTGGATTAGCTCAAATTAGATTTAGCTTTTACCACATATTTATTTATAACAATAGTTAAATATTTTATGTCAACATTGTATGGCACCACATGAACTTTAGATCAATAATGTCCAGATGGAAGTATCCATTAGAGTTTTTGAATCTAATGTTTATATAAATATAAGAGTGGTGGGAATAAACTCAAGAAACACCATTTTAAATTCAAATGAACTGCATAGTCATTACCTAAAGTAAAGGCATCCTTATTTAGGTCACACAAGGCGAAAAATTGGGTCATGTTTGCATATATTTTATGGCCTTGGATATTAATATAAGATAAAAATACATATATCTCAACAATTCATATTAAAAAAAAACCATTTAATTAAAATTCAAAGAAACTTGAGACCCTTAAAATAATCCACATGCCTTGGACTTTAGAAATTGACTATTGGTCTTAGACTACACTTAACTCATTCTTAATATATTTTTCCATTCTAAGTTCAACAAGATTCGACACCAAGAAAGTTGAGTTTGTAAAAGGGGTTAGAGAATGGTTCTTACATAGGGTAACACTATTAAATTTTTTGTCTTTATGCATAAAGGGTTGATAATAGAAGTAAATGCATTCCTTTATTGAATAGGCACCTAAAAATTAGTGTGTAGAAAGAAGGGTAATCCTCAAAAGATGTGATTTATTAGAATACAGGGCCTAAATGGTTTGGGTAGGTTAAATAACATATATGGGACTATGAGGATACTTATAGAATTATGAATACTTTAGTCAATATATAATGGGAAATAGATTATTAAGAGATTAAATCAAATAATTTATAGAAGATAAAAATGTTGAATGAAGAAATGAGAAAATAGATTGAATAAGAGAGAGTTAAATTACATGATAGGATAAAAATATAAAATAAATAAAGAGAATATAGGATATTAATGAGAAATAGGACAATGGATAGAACCAATACATCTTCTACAATTTAATATCTCAATATTTAAATTTATGATGCTATCCCTCCAACAAAAAATATGAATTAACATTAATATTACTAACAAACACAAAATGAGCTAGTGAAATAAATATAATAGAATATATATTGTACCAAACAAACCATAAAGTCATGAATAATATGTATAAATGATTATTATAATTATCCACAATGATGGGAACACTCAAACTATTAGAATCCTTAGAACAAAAGACCAACTAGAGGATATAAGTACAACCCAAAGTGTATGAGGCATATGAAGTAGTAAAGGAAGAGATGGATAAGATAAAATAGAAGATACCATAAAAATAGGAGAAGATAGTTATTATATGGATCCGAGACAATATATTTTTGTATTTTATGAAGGGATTACATAAAAATATAATAAAAATAAACAACACATAGTAATATAACAAAAATAATGCCATGATGGATGTAAATCTTAGCGAAGAGAGTGAGTCATAAAAAATATAAATAGCATTATCAATGAAATATAAGAGAGAGATGAAATAAATTAGATTAAGAGAGGAAGGATTAGTTAATGGAAATATTGTGTAAGAGGATAGGGTAGTGATAGAAGAATATAAAGAGAATAATAAAAGTGAAACTCCATTTTAAAACCCTAATCACAAGAGGCCATGTGAGGATATGAACTCTTTGGACCAAACTCTATCCCAAGTTTTATTTAAAATTTGATGTGCACATCTATTCATCAGACAAGAATAAATACATATAGTAGAAGAAGTATAATATATTTACCAAAGTTTCAATAAATAATTGGAATATAGAATAAATTTTTTGGATACTCAAGTAGGGGTCCTAGGAAAAAAATATTTTAAAAGAGAAATAAATAGGGAAAAAGGATAAATAAAACACTGGTAAAAAAATCAACCAAAAATCTCAAATAGTTATTTAAGAGCAATAAAATATGGTAATTTTAGTAGTGGTGGTGAGAACACCCAAACTAACATCCCAAAGAAGACACATAATATATTAAAGTTTTCCTTATTTTGTAAAGACACTAAAGATGTAGAGGAACACCTATTCATATTAGATTCATATTGGAGAAGTCATAATGTCACATATGAGAATGGGAAATGTTATTTTATTTTTAAAAAATATTAAGAGATTATGTGTTAAAAGGGTATATGAAAACCAAGATAGGACATGCAATTTCATGGGCTGATGTAAAAAAATAATTCAAATAATACTTTCACTATCCAAAATTTCCAATGTAGAGCATTACTAAAATGAGAAAGTTGATACAAAAATAAAAATAATTGGTGAAATAATATGATCTAAAACTCAAATCAATAGTAAGGAAATTGTAATAGTTATTTATTAATAAATAACAAATTGAGTTATTTATTTTAGGTATAATACCATATCTATGAGACAACATGGATGGGATGAATATTTAATACATTTTTGGAAATACTAGAGATGGTTTCATGTATAACAACCCAATCATGTATTTTGGGCCCCATTTTGTGATAAGTATTAAAACTACACCAACTCGACAAACACCTAGGTGTAAGGCAACCTTAGTGGGTGGTTACTATTTTATCTTCTAGCAGTGCCAACTGGCTGGTGGCTAACAACTACAAGTAGCATCAAGAAGAGGGTGCATGAAAAAATTATTGACCATTAAAGATTAAAAAACTCCTTTTGAATCATGTAGTATTGGGAAGTAGGTGCAAGGGATAGTGACTACACATTAAATACAAAGTATAGTAGGGGTGACAGGATGTGTACCTCATGTGCTACCATAATAGTTATAATTCCCTATTCCCCATGAACCTAGGATGCTTTAAAGCCTATGAAAGGAAGCCAAGTTTAGCTAAATAGAAGAGGTGAACTACAGCAATGAATATTTGGAAGATTAATGTTAGATAGTTTCCATTAAAAGATAGAAGTAGTTTAGGATGCTTGTAAAGTTCCCCTTTACAACACCCAAGCTCTCTTATGAGCCTCTAGGCCTGAAATATCTTAAGCTTGTGGTTAGTTTATATGGAATATGAATGTATTGTTTAAAATATTAATGAATAATTATTTTCACAAATAGCTAATGGACTAATGCTTTAAGTCTTTGAAGTTTATGGATTGCATGATTTTAATATATAAAATTTAGATTGCATCCTAGTGAGATTTTAACCTGGGTCATTCATAATATACCTATAGATGATAATGAAACATATGCCTATAATATTAAATGTTTAAGTGTGATTAAATCTCCATTCCCTAAATAAAACCCATGCCTATGTGCAATACCACACCTATGTCCCCTAACTAGATATCCAATTCACACTCAAAAACCTAAATGCCCTTAAGTGCATGGAACCCAAGGCTTGCATCTTTGAATACACAACCATCACTATGATAAACTAATCCTCTACAAGATAGAGTTGAACCATGGCATAACTAGCCCAACATAAACCCTAGTCCCTTCTCTATTATGCTTTGGGTGAGAACATAAGGATTTTGCCTTATGTATATTGATGTTATCACAATTAAGTGCTAAATATTGAGCACCACAAGAATCATTAAGACTTTCACCCCATATAAAAAGCCTAAACCTAACGTAGATAGCTATTAGGCATGTGACTAGGCCTATGATCGATAAGACTAACTTTTTTACAACATTTTGGTTCCATTGCCAGAACCCTATTGAATTTTGTTTCTACAATGGTGTAACAATATAATTCTTTGACTCTCCCTCTAGAACATTGATCATTATCTATAATAAGTGGAAGATAGCTTTGCACTGAGACATCCATCTTGTAGAGGGAAGAACCAAAGGAAGTGAGTCCAAAACCACTTGTATGATACCCCATATGAGGTGTTATTTTGTGACCTACTAGAGAAAGTGTACCACTAGTTAACTACTTATGTGACCTATAAAAACCAAAGATATGGAAAATGCCACAAGTGGATAATAGAGTGCGTAGAGAGGCTTAAAAAATTAGATGCCACTTGGACTAGATCTATAGATAAATGGTGATAAGGGGCACTAAATGGATACATGATTGAGTTCATGGTATCAACATACTACTACCTTAAAGAAGAATAGTACTAGTTCTTGTGTGAGTCTAGAGGTGCATTTATGAAAGAACTCAACACCAAACATAAGAATTTGATGGTAGACTATGGATTTGAAATAGTGAGGATGGAAGGCCAAAGTCATCTCATATATGAAAAACATAATGGGAAAGATGGGGATGTGTAGGTGAGGTGCAATGGAAGGAAATGAGCATATTGACAATTATGAGCTTAGGTAATAGGCTTATAACAAGAGGAAGCATAGACTAATAGAAGATATAGAACTTGGAAGTGTTGAGAGGACCTATAGTGAGTAGGAAGGGAATGGGAAAGGATATATTAAATTTCAATCATGCCCAAATGAATTATCCCTAAAAGCCTTGGAATAATATCCATAGTTGATGGGTGAATTATTAGGGTCCCTTCGAAACTTAGCCATTGAAGATGAGCTAGATGTACCTACCCTCTTTGAACTTGTGACATGAGCTCATGCACCAGATTCCCCAAAGGAAAATAGAAGATTAATAACTAACCTCATTATCAACATAGATTTGATCACTTTAAAAATTTGGACTAGAACTTTATGATTGAAAAAGTTATCCTATATGAGGAGATAAGTGAAGATACCTCTAGACTTTGAGGTGCTAGTCTAAATAGATAGAATGTGAGTATAAGCACCCTAGTTTAGCCAATGTCAACTACGTATCCTAGGAAATTACCTATAAGAAGTGGACCTATGCCATTATTTATTATTATAATGATATCATCTTTTATGGCACCAGTAGTAACCATCAGACCAGTACCTAACCTAGTGGTTGGAGGCATTAGAGGACCAATGCCAAGATAAGCACTAGGAGAACAGGCACCCCAAGCACCAGCTGCTTCCCAACCCCATATCTATTATGAGACAGCCATGTACCTACCAAAATATTGAGGTATGGATAATTTTATAGAGCATGTACTCAAGTGAGATTTATTATGGCAAACTTAATGAGTAACCCAATTAAAATGCAAGGTAACCTAGTTTATGATGACCTTGCTTGATTGTGCCCATACTTGGTATAGGAAGTTTGATCCTAACCAAGTTATGATTGATTATGACACCTTAAAGGGAGCATTCTTAAAGTAGTTTGATATACCTAAGTTTTAAAAGCACAGTATTAATACACTCAAGGAGATAATCTAAGGATTATCAGATAGTGTGTGTTTATATAACACTAGATTTAAGACACTCCTTTCCAAGCTACATTAAAACATTCACCCCTCTTAGCATGTACAATAGCTTATTGGAGGACTACTAGTGCCTTTCAAAAGAGTGTTATCCATGTAAACATTCATAGACCCTCAGGACATGTTTGAATCCATTCTCAGAGCTGAGGTAGTTGGGATTAGTAATATAATAATTAGCCCATTCATGGAGGTGAAAATTCTATCTATGGCCTCCCAAGTATAGAATCTAACCACTAGTTCATCACAAGAGTGGTACATTAACTATAAAATAGAGGGTCATAATAGGAATAACTACCCTCAAAGGAACATGTGTACACTATTCTTCATCTATGAAATTTATCATGAGGTGAATGATGTTCATAACTACCCCTTGCTATAACATTCCCGTTAGTTTAGCACAACCATCTACTACAAGTTATGTGACACCTACACTCATAGCATAGTTGACTACCGAGTGATTGATGAAATGCACTAGAACATGGAGAGAGGTACACAATAAGAAACTACAATAGTTAGAGGGTAGGTAAACTAAGGAAATGAAATTTATGGTCAATATAATGATGTATATAGAAGCCAATGAGGCATGAAAGGGAAATGTGGAAGATGTGATGGAGGAAGATTCCCACCATGATCATGTTACAAGTGTGGGTCAATTGAACACTATCATCATGATTGATTGATGCATCTAATGTGTAGGTATTATCAAGGACCATATGTGGTTACAGAGTGATCCAAATTATATAAGTTGACCTAAAGTAAAATGGGCTCTGACAGGGGTGTAGGGATGATCAGGCATGAGCCTAAGGATATGAAGTGGGATACAAAATATCAACCATCACATAAAGAGCCAATAAAGGTGTAGGTAACCACATGGAGTGGGTTTACCACTTAGCCACCAACTATGCCAACATAAAATCTATGCCTATAATATGGTAAACCAAGCTAAATTGAGTGGATAACATTGTTTGAGCCAAAATATTCACCTTACCATGATATAATGCACCAAAAGGAAATATTTTAATAAACCATGTGCATAATAAAAAAATTTCAAGGAGAACTCCATCTAGTTAGAAATATCAAAGCACAGGATACTACCTCTCACAAAAATCAAAATAGATAGGAAGTTGAAGTATAGGAGCTGATAGATATCCTGTGCCTCCTCCAAATGGATGGGTTTCTCCCCCCTACTAGAAAAATTTCTCTTAGATCACACAGACAAAAATACAAGTTAATTTGTTGAGCCCCACAAAATTAAATTTATTTCACCACATATGGAGTAGGTGTGTGAATTAAGGCATATTAAAAATGTAGAGTATGACCAAGATTTACTACTGAACACCACCATAGATGGTTTGTGCATCTATTATTACTAATTATCACTAGTGCAAAGGTTAATATATTGACCAAGAATGAATGGGAGAAGATGGGTATGCTAGCCCTAGGACCTTCTCCCCATTTACTCTTCATGGCCAATAATACATGAGTGTAGCTAATAAGAATTATGTATGGTGTTATTTTAGATATTATGGGCACAAAATTTCATGTTGACTTTGAGGTCATTGAGTTAGTGGAACATAATAACTACCCAAGACTTCTATGGAGGCCTTGGTATTGCACCAACAATGTAGATATACACTTCAATAAGTAATACATGACCTTTGAAAATGGTAAAGAAAGGTTAATGATACCACTTTCAAGTGACCAAGGACCCCCTATGTGGAGATAATTGATCTAGAGGATGAAATCAATCATATTTATAGCATCATAGTGCAAGGCATTGAGAATATCCATTGTTCTAATTAGGGAGTGCTTTATTGGGAGGATGGGATATCAACCTCAGATACCACTGACATCACTTGAAATTGATGGGTTGAAGAGGCATATGAGACCAATGGTCATAGATGTTATTTTTTTCTCAAAAAGGTGCCTAAGCCCATGAAAATTAGTTGGGTCTAGATTGATCATGCTCTAAAAATATGGGTGTTTCACTAGGATAAGAAAAAAAGAGGGTAATCTACCTGAGAAAATTCAATATTAAATCAATCCCAATATTTTAATGGAACAACCTAGTGGAAAGGTATGCCCATGACCTTGAATCATGCATCCTTAAAGAGATAGACAAAATGGGCACACTAGTGTACACCTTTAGGAACACTACCATAGGTTTGTGGGTAGTGCAAAGGTATAAATTTCCAACCTAACCAAAGGTAAAGATAGACATGTGAACTAAATTTTAGAGGAGTAATGAGAACTTGGATATCCTAGTGTACTCTGGTGAATCTGACCCCATGGTGCATGTGAACCTATGTAAAGAGTCAGGGATTAAATGTGACATGACTACCCTAAAAAAATTATGGGTGCATCACTTTTACATAACTCTAAAGACATGGGGGAAATCATGGTACATGGTCAATGAGACATGTTAAGAGATAACCAATTGGGAGGACCTTAAGGAGAAGTTTGTGCATACCTTCTCCTTTTCCTCGTAGAACATGGAATTAGTTGAGCCATTCCAAGTAATTTAGTGGGTAGTATTTAAAGACACCACCATCCATGAGGAGCACTTGAGTGACATGTTTGAATAAAATTGTTTGACACTCTTATCCTTATTTAAGGAACAAATTCTCAATATTAACTCCAGTGAGGAAGACATGAACTATTTTAGATAATTTTGACTCTTTAATAGTCCAAATACAAAATAAATATCAATAATAGGTATATATTATTAAAAATTTTATAATTATAATTTATTCCCAATATAATAAATGGAGAATAGATACAAATTATTAACATACTCCTATTCCAATTTATTTAACATATATGAAAACTATTATTTAAAATATATGAAAACTATTATTTTTCAAAATTTATATCAAGTTCAATTTGGGGACATAAGTCTATATTATCTAAAATAGTCCTTAGATGATGAAACTTAGAAGGTGGGCTACTGGAAAATTTTGATCACTAGAATAAATCTCATGTACCAAGTAGATGATAATGCCCCCAGTGAATAAGAATCCACTCATATTTATGTCGAGATAATAGAGGGAACTTGGCAAGTTGAGGAATCTCACCAGGAGAAGAATGAGACATATTGTACCCCACTTAAGACCATCAAAGTGGATATAAATGTAGAAGGAGAGCCAAATATGGCTACTCTAGGCACCTATTGGTCTAACATGGAGCTGGCACAAATCATTAACTTTATGCAGGAATTCCAATATTTGTTTTAGATAACTTATATGGATATGAAGGGAATCCACCCATGCCTAGGGAAAATGAGCATAAACCTAATTTATGGTGCAAGACTGGTAAAAAAACACCCATACCAAATAAATCCCAACATTATCACTAAAAAGAAAACATATATTTATGTTATGCTAGTTTTAAGGGTCATTTACCCTATGCAAGAGTTTGAGTGGGTGATCCCAATGATAATATGCATCAAGAAGGACAGGCCCATTCACATATACATTTATTATATAATGTTTAATGTCACCTATGTAAATGACCCCTTCCTAAATCCATTCATTAATGAAGTCTTGGAAGGCATCGTAGGTTAAAAAATCTACACCTTCATTTATGGGTTCTTTGGCTACTACCAAGTCTAGATTAAGGAAGACACACCCAAAATAATCTTTACAACTAAATGGATTTGTTTTGCTTAAAATTTGATGCCTTTTAGACTCAATAATGTGTTATATATGTTTTCTAGAGTGGTGATCACCACATTTAAATATTTCATCCATATGTTCCTCCAAGTCTATTTAGATGTTTGGATGGTGTATGGCCTCATTAAGGAACATTCTAAAAATTTGTGCCTAATGTTTGAGAGGTGTAGGAAGATTTATATTTCCTTAAACCTAAAAAAGTGTGTCTTCATAGCTCCATTTAGAACCCTATTTAGGCACATCATCTATTAGGACAGCTTGCTCATTGATCCAATGAATATTGCCATCATCATTCAGCTATAAACTCCTTCCATATAGAAATATTTTCACACCTTTCTTGGCCACTATGAATATTAAATAAAATTTATAAGGAGTTATGCAAAGATTGTAGCACCACTAAAAGAGATTATGAATAAGGATGGACCATTATACTAGGGAAAAGTGTAAGAGGATGCCTTTGAGACCCTAAAACTTAGATTAGTTAATGTACCTATCTTGTAGTTCCCCAACTAGATAACACCTTTTCATTTCCATGTCTATGCTTCTGGCTCTATGATTGGAATAATCTTGGCATAGCCTAGAGAAGGAAAAATGGATCTTCAGATCTCCTTTTCTAGTAAAAAATTGACCTCAATAAAGTATAATTACACTACAATAGAGTGGGAGGCATTCGTCATGGTCTATGCCTTAAAAAAATTTAGACAATATTTGTTGGTAACCCCATTCATCTTTTTAAATGATTACGAGGCACTTAAGTACATTATGAATAAGCCTATTTTCCATAGGTGCATATACAGATCAATTGTTATATTTGAGTTCTAATTATCCATTATAGAAAATCCTACAAAGTAGAACTTGGGGCTAGACTAAAAATCTTGTATCAATTTCAGTAATGCAACAACACCTATTCAGGACGACATGTTAGACACATAATTGTAAAAATTCTAGCACATCCTTAAGGATTTGGTAAAGATCACCACCTTTCTAATATCTAGAGTTCCACCCTAGACTATGACAAATAAGGAGAAGAACAACTAGTAGTTCATGTTTCCCCCTTTCAAATCATCAGTGAAGAACTATATAATCTAATTAGAGATGAAGTAATACACTGATGTGTGTTGGATCATGAAAGAAAATCCATATTTCAAGAGATGTATGAAGGTATAGCATGATGACATTATGATAGAGACACAATGATAATAAAAGTGTTGTAGTTAGGTTTGTGATGGCCAAACTTATTCCAATATGCAAATAAATATACTAAGAGATGTGATATATGCTAGTGCATAGGGAAACCTATACATCAGGATGAGAGGCCCCACATCCCCATTCTTGCCTAGGCACCATTATATAAATGGCCCATTGATTTTGTTAGGTTGATAACTCTTGTAGCTTGATGCATAGGTGTAAGATATATCATAGTGGCCACATATTATTTTACCAAGTAGGTTGAGGTTGTATGGACAAAATATTGCATAGTCATCATAATCATTTGATTCATCTTGGAAAATGTAATAAGTGGATACATGTGCTTGATTAGTCTAACTAGTTATAGGGGAACTCACTTTATTAATAAAATGGTGTACATATTATAGACTTATTATATGTTAGTGTACCACAAAATGATCCCATATCATCCATAAGATAAAGACACAACTGAAGCATTTAACAAAATATTGGGAACATGCCTAAATAATATATGTGATAGTGGTTTCAATGATTAGGATGATTGAGTGTTGATAATGCTATGGGCATATTGCATAACCTACAAATACTTGAATAAGGCTACATCATTTCAACTAGTATTTGGCACTGAGATGATCCTACTGATGGAATTTTTTGTACCATCATTTTGCATCATGTGCATTAGTTAGTTAGATCACCAAGAGTCATTAAATATAAGGTTGGAGGACTTGGAGCACCTAGATGAGATGCATGCCCAAGCAATGTGGAGCCAATAGATAGAAAAGGCATGCTAAAATCTATGGCATAATAAGCATATAAATAACACAATGCTATTAGAAGGAGAATTCATGTTTCTCTATGATTTAAAGTATTTCAAGCACCTAGGAAAACTATAGATAAGGTTGATGGGTCCCTATATCATCCACCACTTATTGGAGATAGGCACATGAATGTTGTACACATTGATCGATGAGATATTCCTTGGGTACTTTAATCTTAATAGGCTGAAGCCATATTAGTAATAGGATGGTGCTTGTGCCATGAGAAAACCAACTTCTTGGTCACTCATTGGTTTGAATTGAGATGACTAAAATAACATTTGGCTCAAGCCAAACATTTTTATTTTGTTTTGTTCTTTATGTAGTAGTGTAAAGAGTGAAGAAGTGGCACTTTGAATCCCACTAATAAAAACTAATGACACTTCACTCATAAATCTAGTTGGGTGAGTCAACACTTTCACCTTGTAAACACTTGAGGCTAGACACCTAAGTTTTAGGTGAGTGAGGAATACCAACATCATACAAGAGAAGTTCACCAAACCACTGTATGTTAGATCCTACATGTAAGGTACTTTCAAGCCCCAAGTAGACATTAATATGGAATTTCACACATAAATTCAACAGGGTGAGTCAAGCCCTTGCATTTTGCAAAATCACTTGAGGCCAGGCATCTAAGTGGTGGGTGCATGAAACTTGCTAGACTCAAGTGGAAGATGCATAAGATCGAAGTGTATAAAGATAGATTTTAGGGCCTTTGAGGTCAAAGAGAAAACTACTTTGGCACTTATATGAAAAATTATAGTTTGGTGAGTTGAACCCATTTGCATTCCAAACACCTAAGGCCAAACACCTAAGTTTATGGGTGTAAAGAAATTGTCAAACTTAGAATAAATAGGAACCAATTGAAGATTTATAACATAATCATGCATAAGATAAAAAGTTAAGATACACACTATGATCATGCATAAGAGGATTTTAAAAATAATAATAAAGTGCTAGAGGGCCACCAAAGGGACTTGTATGGTGTAGGATAGGCTAAGGCAAGATGAAGCATAAGAAACTAACCGAGATAAATAAGCATGCTTGAAATAGAAGTGAAACAAGAAAATAAAGTGGAACCAAGGAGGTTGAATAACATCCATGTGAGGTGTTGTGCCCATGTTACCATTTAAGGTGAAGGTTACATTAAGAGAAAAAAGTGTATAAGGGGAATGACCATAGATATTTGGCATCCACCCAAATTTAAGTGGGAAGTAACCATTTGAACCATAAGTCACTTCACCAAAATATCGTTAGGAGCATTGAATGAGGTAGCGGTAAAGGCACAAAGATATAAAATAAATGAGTTGGTGGTAGATTATTTTCATATATTTCATGGAATTTTATGGAGTTCAAGAAATATAGACACCACCATGCCATTAATGCACCTACATTAAAGATTATAGATGGAAGTAGGGTACAAAATGTCTAGTGGCCAACTAGTTTTTGTTATAAACTTTGTGTAAACTTGAGTCATCAAGTGAACTAGATAAAACCAAAAAAATAGAGAACCAAAGAATAGAAACTTTACTAGATAAAGAATTTGAGTACCCTCAAGTACCTAAAGTGAATGATTATTAAGTTAGATAAATTATGCTCATAGTGAGATTGGTATAGAGAGGTGTAGAAAGAAATTTTAACAAAAATCAATCAGTAGAAAAATTAGTTGCCACCAAGGATGACATTAATGATCTATGAATCTCAAATTTGAAGGTACAATCATATGTTTTGTGATTGTGAAGCACCAAGAACCATTTGAGGCTTTGGAAGACCTAACCTACTATGTTTCAACATCATCAAGTTTAGGATGGGAAAGAAGTAGAAGGGAATGGGTTCATAGAAACAAATTCCAAAGTGGGAATGCATAAAATTAGAATAAACCCCTATAATAATAACAATACCTCTGGTATAAAAAATCAACATCATGCATGTCAACACTGAGGAATTAATAATATATGTTATATCAAGTAATGCAATTTCCCTTAGAAGTCTTAATAGGGGAAATTTATAATTAATTTGCGTACACTTACCAAATAAAGGAGTATAACCATCATACTTATACCCATGTGCAAGACCTAGAATTAGATTAGATGGTGGATATAGGGAGCAAGATGAAGTCAGGTATAGTGATTTTCTATGTTTCTATTCCAGATAGATCAATAGCCTCTAATGCAACTCAGCTATACATATTTTAATGATTTGGGAAGCTATAATAGTTTATTCAAATTATTCTCTCACACATCCATGGTGATTGTATTTACTTTGTAGGGAGGAGCATCATAATATTGATGCACCTCATTAGAAGGATAATCAGAATACCAAACATCAATAAAGACATCCATGAGATGATGAAGAGGTGTAACATGAGGTGAAGCTCTTAAATCACTATAATGGGGGAATTCAAATTACCCATCAAATATTGTAATGACCTCATCACAAGGATAGAACCATGCCTCATGAGCTCAAAAATTTAGCATGATGGTTGATTAACTAATATCACAAAAAATTACCTATGTGTCATCTACCATATGGTATAAGGCATAAAGTTTAAAACTAAAAGTTTGTGGTATAAGATATTGTGAATAATGTGCTATAAAATCCACCCAATAAAGGAGACCTTTAGGTGGAGTTCCAATCTCATCCTAATAGTCATTGATGAAATCAACATATCAAATTATGATAAGGACAATCTCTAGGTTTTTTAGAGCACAATGAATCCTTGATGTAGAAATATAAGGAATTCACTTACCACAATTCCTTAAAATGAAAAATATAAATCTTGCATGATGATATGGTGTGAGAAATATATAGAGGCATTCAGGATCAAGTGGCACATCCCCCAAGAGCTCCCCAAGAGCATGTATGAGATGATAACCTTTATCTTTATGCAACATTTTTGCATAGTCTACTTGGCCCTAGTAAATAGAAAAAATTCCAAATGGTTAAATCTCTCATACACTTTCTCATCCAATTATTTTAGGGATGTGCTTAGGATAATACCTAATGTGAAATAGTTGGATATTTTAGTGAGGGAACTAGACATGGAAAGAAATAGGTTATGGTTCCATTTCATGAACCCAAATGGGAAGGCAATAAGGGTGAAGAGGATGACTCAAATCACATTGACATCCTCCATCTTCAATAAGTGCCCATACTAAGGTACATCCATAAGATATACTATGAGATGAATCCTAGGAAGAAGGGCCCCAATATCAAGTAGACTAACTACCCTCCTCTCAAGATCAATAATGAAAGAATATTAGTGATAGATAAAATGAATGAGTCTCCCAAAAATAAGAAAAGGGAGACACTAGAAGAAATAGAGGATTTCATAAGGTTTAAAATTGCATCAGGTGATGAAGCCTCCTTATCATCATTGATAAAGAATCATGTGAAGTTTTCATTAAAGACTTATCCTGTCTCTGAAAAGAATCAAAAGAATCCAAAATTCCTATCCATATTCCTACTATCACCATGGTAGGAATAGGAGTGTAGGAAAAACCAGATAAAGAGGTAGAAGTGAGAAATGTCATGTATATTATGCTTGAAGAAGACTCCTCATCTAGTGAGGAGACTTACCTACCACCCCAAAGTGAAGAAGAAAGGTAGGAACAAACAAGGAGGAAGCTTGGCCTTAGTGACATAGACATTCAAAAGGTAAAGGAGATATAGAAGAGGAAAGAGGGAATGAGGAAGGCCATAAAAGTGGATGAAGGGAGCAAAACAACTGAGGCAAAACAAAAGTTAATGGTAGGAGATGAAATGGAGGAAGTTCCCAGTGTGGTGGAGGTACATGATTCTCTCCAAAGTGGAACTATTACCATGATTGGAGAAGAAGGACCATAAAGTGTACCAATTGAAGAAGATTTAAAGTTAAAATGGAAGGGAATGGGCCTTGATTAAGATCACATTAAAGTATTACTAGATTTGCATCACAAGAGAGAGGCCATGAGGGCTAAGGGCATGACCTAAGTATAAATTAATAAAGTGGAGGCAAGATAAGGGATGAAGAGGAGAGAAAAACCATGATTATCAAGAAGAGGAAGAAAAAAATAAAAGAGGCCTAGAAGGAGAAGGATAGGAAGGAAAAATAAGAGAATATGGTTGTTGTAGGTGCAAAAACTATTAAAAAAAATAGTGGAGGTGCCTATCACCCACACTAGCCCAGTAGAGGAAGATATAGAATAGGCATGCCCAAGTAATAAAGGGGTGCCTAAAGACAAAGAAGGTAATGTTGGCACCTTAAAGGAATAAACAGGAGGAAGAAGTAGACAAAGGGGAAATGTTTGAAGAGGAACCCAGGTAGGAAGGAGAAGAATAAGAAGACACTGAAGAGGGTAGAAACACAAGTGAAGAGGAATAAGATCAAAAGGATTTGGCCTTCAAGAAAGAGTAATTTGAGAAAACATACTAGGAAAAGGCACAAAAGGGGTTTACCACAAATGAGGACTTCTACATGTTGGAGTACATGCCCTCTAGAGCTAACACAACATTGATGCACCATCAAGTGTCCTTTGTACTTGACTACTATATGGATGAGCATGATTTCAAGGTTCTATCCAAAATAATATGACATGATGAGAAACTAGAAGAGGGGTAAAAATACCAATTGGTCAAGCCCTAAGACATGAACCCTCCTTAAGATGGCCTATAAGGTAATGCATAAGAACATTATCAATGATGTTCACATCATAAAGTGTAAATATATAGTGATTAAGGTAGAGGAATAACTCAATTCCATGAAGCTCAAGCTCAAGTAGTTGGTTTTATACATTGAATAAGTAGATCCATCCCTTTTATATGGTACTAATACTTCCCAACTTTAATACGTGGCTAAGGTGTGCACACTGGTTGAATAGATGTTCCCTTAGATGAAAATTGTGTAGGAAGAGGAAGATGACCCTTACAAATCCATAAACAAAGAGCTCAATAATAATCTCAATGAGGTAGAGGACCTCTTTGAAAGGCTAGAGGATTATGTAGATGATGTTGATGTCATATTTTTCAAATTTTATACCGAACCATCAGTCATTGACACATGCCTCTAAAATGGGAAGGGGGATAAGATGCATTAATGAAAAAAACATTCATTATCAGTAGGGTTGAACACACAAAAATAATGGTATAGGTTAACACATTGAGTGTCTAACTAAATATCTAAGAGTAAGACCTAGAGGAACTCTTCCACACCTTTCAAATAAAGGTGAGTGAGTAGGGAACCATCCTAGATGGTAGGGTCAAAACAATCTAAGGACAAGAGAGATTCCTTCCTCAAAGAAATAGAAAACATGGATGTGCTCATGTTTGAGGCTACCTATACATAGATTTATAGTGCCAATGAATAAATCAAGCTCATAATCTGGGGATTTAAAGACTTCAAGGTAGAACTAAAGTAGATTGTGCCTGAATTTTGTGTAGCTAAGGTGCTAAAAGGGTAGTCTAAGGGTAGATTAACATTTTTATGGGGTAATATTGGGCCCCATTTCATGTTAAGTATTAAAACCACACTAAATCAACAAATACATAGGTGTGAGGAAACCTTAGTGGGTGGTTATTTTTTTCTTCTAGTGGCACTATCTAGTTGGTGGCTAACAACTCTAAGCAACATCAAGAAGTGGGTGTATTAGACAATGACTAGCCATTAAAGACAAGTGGCTCATTTTGAATCATGTATCATTGGGAAGAAATCACAAGTGATAGTGATTAAACATTAAAGACAAAGCATAGTAGGGACAATGGCATGTGCACCTCTAGTTCTAGCTCAGTAGTTGGCATGTCCCATTCCCCATGAACCTAGGATGCTCCAAATCCTATAAAATGAAGTAAAGTTCAATTGAAGAGAAGAGGAGAACTAGATTATTGAAGCTCTAGAAAATTAATGTTGGATAGTTTCTATTATGAGATAGAAGTATTTTGGGATTCTTGTAAATCTCCCCTTTGTAGTGTCCAATCTCATTTGTGAGCCTCTAGGAGTGAAATAGATTAAGTTGAGATTAAGGTTAGGTTATATGTACTATTCATGTATTTTTTAACATATTAATGAAGAATAATTTCCATAGATAGATAATGGACTAATGTTTCAAGTCTTTGAATGTTTATGGATTACATGATTTTAATCTATAGATTATACATTACAACCTCATGAACTTCTAACCTAGCTCATTCATGGTAGACCTATGGATGACAATTAACCCTATGCTTATAATATGAAATCTCTAAGTATGGTTAAATCCTCACATCCTAAATGAAATCTATGCCTATATACAAGACCATGCCTAAATCCCCTAACCAAATACCCAGTTTTCCCTTAAGTGCCTAAATGCCCTTGAGCCTATGGAACCCAAGGCTTGAACCCTTAAATGCAGAACCATCATTTTGCTAACCTAATCCATTAAAGAATAGAGTTATGCCATAATAAAACTAACCTAACACAGACCTTGATCCCTTCTCTACTACATTTTAGGTAAGAACATAAGACTTGAACCTTATGTATATTGATGCGAGTGCATTTGAGTGATAAATTCTAAGCACCATAGGAATCATCAAGTCATGTTTCCCTTAGAACAAGCCTAAACCCAACCTAGATAGCTATTTAGGTGCATGACTAGGCCCATGATCGATAAGACTAACTTTTCTTTTAAAAATGTATATGGGAAATAGAATATTATTTTAAATACAATGTGGAGATAACTCAATATGATTTAAAATAATTAAGATTAAATAAAGAGATTTAAAATAAAGGTTCTAACTTTATCTCATCGACAACTAAGAATAAATGAGAAAGGGCCTAAATATGGTGTACCATTTTTAATTTAGAAGAACACTCATGGATAGGATGTCCACAATAGGTAATGGTGAAAAGAGTAACATCAATAATATCATCACAAACATAAATTGTTATGTCTCCCATAATTTGATAAAAAATATATGGAGATAGGATTTAGTGTGGCATATGTCAAACATATGACCAACATCAATAGTAATTGTGTTCAATAATGAAAGTAAATCTATCCATGAAAACATTAATGTATCATATTAATTTTGGGCCATTTAATAATTATAATCAAACATTCCCCAGAAGTGATACAATGGTGTAGATTCATGACATAAATTAAGGATAAGAAGTGGTAGTTCAACAAAGTCCATCACTGCAACACATATAGTAAAAAATTACTATACCATGATCTAGCCAAATTTACAAAAACCTTTTGGTAATACAATAATATACATTCTAAATTATCAAGACAAAATATTATAATAAAAATATAGGTAGGTATACAGGAGGATTCTAGGTTAGTTATATCATTGGATACCATGGGGAAAGAGGAAACTATCAAGGAAGTAGAGGATATAATGAAGGATACATGAAGGAGATGCATTCTACAATGTTATAAATGTGGTAATATTTTACACATTTTATGATATTACATGGAAGAACCATAGGTGGAATGTCATTTTTTCCATGAGAAGGGAACACATCATTGTTTTTCTTTCCCTAAATTAGCACAATTTTACAAAAATGGAGGCATAAAGAAAAATGAACTCGTAGAATCCCACCATGGAAATGTGAAATTTTTTTAAATAAAGTTATAAAGGTCATATAGATGAAGGAAATGTGAAATGAGGTGAGACACAAATATGGTGATAGTAAAACTAAGAAAGATGAAGATGGCTTACACAAATGAATGACAATTTATGATAAAATAAGAGAATGTAAAGTATCAACAAAAGAACATAAGGATAATCCAAGAAAGAAAAAATCATTAATGATTATAGATGAACATAAAACAAGGGTTTGGGTATCATATATGATTGGATTAAAAATATGAAAAGTAAAGGAGAAAGATACTAACTTCGAAGATGAGTCAAACACTAGTAGTTATAGGGATTACCCCAAATATGAACATGAAAAAATATTAGACTAGAGTAAGAAAATTATATAGGATAAGAAATAAAATACCAAATTAAGATGGCTTAATTAAATTAAAATTAAAATTAAAACCTAACAAAATTATAAAATTAGTGAAAACAAGATTTGGTAAATAAACTAACATAAATTTGGAAATATTGAATAAATAGGAATGAGAACATTGGGTTAAATGAGTCAATAAAAATCAAAACAAAAACAAAAAGAATGTCTTTAAAAAAATATAAAATGGAAAATAATGGTAATAGTACTAAATGTTAAGTCGATAGTCATGAAGTTAAAAATACATTATTAGATTTAGGGGTAGGCATAAACTATATGCATATGCTAGGATTAACCTATAACTATCATATCTTAAGAGACTCAGACTCAAATAAGGATTATAAAATATATCCCATTATACTTATATATTTTTGGGTAATGAAAAATTAAATACTTAATTATAGTATATTGTTACCTAAAAAGAAAACATCAAGAGAAAATGTTCCAAATCCTAAGCTTATGACACAAGGGAGCAGCTCTCACTAGACCTATAATGAAAGCAAATGTTATAACTCAATAATTTAATTAAATTTAAGGTAATATAAGTTTAAAATGGTTTAAAATGATAGTAATTGGTAATGTGCCATAGTAAACCAAATGGGGGTATAAGGAACCTTAAATGGAAGATGTAAAGTTTAAGAAATCTTATAGAGACACTAGTATTAGGTGTAGAGAGAATCTAGACAAGGATACATACACATTCACTTATTAATAAACAAGAAAAATGTATCTACTAAGTAAATAAATGAAAGATGTATGTATGTATGTATGTATGTATGTATGTATGTATGTAAGTATGTATGTATGCATGTATGTATGTATGTATGCATGTATGTATCCAATACCCAAAATAAATCCTAGACTATAAGTTGATGGTATTAGCCTGACTAGTAGAATTGAAAGAATTTGGATGACACATAATGGTCTTGATTATGTTAAAACAATACTTATGTGAGAATACCCACTTTCAATATGACTTGAGGAAGAAGTTAAAGATAAATTAGAATTACTAGAGTGTATGTATCCAATACCCAAAATAAATCCTAGACTATAAGTTGATGGTATTAGCCTGACTAGTATAATTGAAAGAATTTGGATGACACATAATGGTCTTGATTATGTTAAAAAAATACTTATGTGAGAATACCCACTTTCAATATGACTTGAGGAAGAAGTTAAAGATAAATTAGAATTACTAGAGTGTATATGATATGTTTTTACTGAAATGACCCATATATATATGTATGTGTGTGTGTGTGTGTGTGTGTGTGTGTGTGTGTGTGTGTGTGTGTGTGTGTGTGTGTGTGTGTGTGTGTGTGTGTGTGTGTGTGTGTGTGTGTGTGTGTGTGTGTGTGTGTGTGTGTGTGTATGTGTGTGTGTGTGTATGTATGTATGTATGTATCCAATACCCAATATATATATATATATATATATATATATATATATATATATATATATATATATATATATACGCATGTGTGTGTGTGTGTGTGTGTGTGTGTGTGTGTGTGTGTGTGTGTGTGTGTGTATCCAATACCCAAAATAAATCCTAGACTATAAGTTGATGGTATTAGCCTGACTGGTATAATTGAAAGAAGTTGGATGACACATAATGGTCTTGATTATGTTAAAATAATACTTATGTGAGAATATAGGCTAAAAATTGTATCATGATTGTTGATACAATACATGAAGGTAAAAATGAAATAAAGAGATGGTAATTTCCAGGTTGATGTCATAGGATATAAGGAATTTAACCCAATTATTCAAGGATAATATGGAAGAAATAGATGTCAACACACTCTAAAGATACTAAAATAACAGTAATAATGGTTTAATCATGATATGATGACAACATCTCTCATAAATTATCACTATCTTTGCCCACCCATTTATAGATGCACCCTTTAATGAATGCACTTAAGGAGAACAATGACCAAGAAGTTTCTACAAGATAAAGTGTCAGTAAGACATAAATATGTAAAATATAATTTGTATACATATTTCCCACCCAAAGCTCATCTTGTATCACAATAGTGTAACGTAGGATGGTGCTTGGGGAAAGAAACATAACAATATTAAAATAGAAATAAAATGAAAGTAAAATGAAAAAAAATGTACCTTCACTTACATTGTTGATCATATAAAAATTTTCATGTGTAGTAGATGATGAAAGATGTATAATCTACTTAACAAGAGGTATACCTAAAAAGTAAAATAAAATTCCATTTTTTAAAATAATATTCTATTAGAACCTAATAATTATCTATCTCACCAGGAGTCCAAGGCTTCTCTAGGTTCGTGAAAAAGACCTATGGAAATAAATATATGGGTCAGATATATAGTATTGTGATAAATAACTAAATTATTTACAATTTGAAAGCTAAGGATGATGATGGATGTTTTGTTTTTTTATATAAAATGTGATAAAATGCATGGTAAAAAATAAAAAATATAAGATGATGAAAAATGACATCTTAAGTAATTAAATGGAGATTACATGAACAAAAGATGTGAAAAATGATGATAAAAATGAATGTAAAACATGACACAAAACATGAGATATTTAAGATATTGTAAGTGATTGAAATATCAATGTAAAAAAATGAATGTTTGTATGTATGTAGGGACTGAAAATAAAATTTTATTTAATAAAAAATTGAAGTTATGTATCAATCAAATTATCATATAATAACTACATGTTAATCTAGTTATGTTGTAAGTAAGACTGTTGATTAAAAATAACATTAAATAACTTTAAAATAAAAATATATATGATTGAATGGTCTTCCTTAATGAATACTTAAAATAAAATTAGAGTATAACACATGGAAAAACTTTTCCTAATAGGAACTATTTTGCCACACTTTTTTTTGCACAATTATTTATTAATAAATAAATCTAAAACAAGCTTATTATAAGATAACTTGCATGACAAGTTATGTCTATAAACTAAAATATAAATTAGTACATTTAACTAAATAATATAAAATATAAGAAAAAAGAAGTTATACAATTATACTCTAAGATAATTGGAATTATAATCATGAAAAAAATGTTGAATTATTGATAAGACAAGGTTAACATGTAAGAAGCCTTTCTTAAGAAGTAGGCAAATAATGCAACCTAGTCAAGCTAGGCACCTTAAAGCCATATAAAATATGAAATGTATTAAAATAATGTTAATTTAAATTAACTAAACTATAAGAAAAATACCCCACTTATTAAGGATAAATGTATAAGTTCCTGAGCACAACTAAGCACACATTTAGTGAACTTCACTCTAACTAACACTCCTAGCTATTTTTAGGAAGTTCCTAGAAAGTGTCAAAAAATGAGAAAAAAAATTAATATAGGAAATAAATATATTCAATTAAATTAATTAACTAATAATTTTTTTTAATAAAATAAATCTAACATTAATAATAAAGTGTCCATATTGGCATCATGCTCAACATTCTCTTCTCTAATGCAAATAGGAGATATGCCTATCATCTCCTTAAGTCTTCTATGAATCTACTTGTGAAATATCTCAATGAGAATATTATATAATTTATATTTAATTCTCACATAATCAACGAATTTTTTTTAATCTTTGATCAAGTATATTAAAAATGATGATTGCATTCATTATGCTTGGTTCTAGCAAGGAAAAATGGAATCCTGGGCTATTGTATTACCCCATTGTTATCAAAAAAAATATATTTTGGCTTAACTTGAGAATATATGAAATAAAAAAAGAGTCTTATCATACATGATATTTGTGTTAAATATTATGAAATGGTTGTATATTCATATTTAGTAGATGATAATGAAATTTTAACTTATTTCCTTTATGACCATGAAACAAACCCACTTCCCAATGTGAAACAATAACTTGAAGCTGAATTATTGTCATCAAGATATCCTCCCCAATATGAATATATGTATTAAATTATACATAATTAAAATATTGGTATAAAATTAACACTATGATTATAATTACCTCCTAAAAATATTAAATTCTCTTCACTGCTTGCAAATGTATGAGTAGTGGTTTTCCCATAAATCTAGAAACTAGTGAAACCACATAATTGATATTGAGTCTTGTCATAGTGAGATACATAAAACCTCACAAAAGTCCCATAAAATAAATTTCATCCATTAAATGACTCCCATACTCTCTCATTATTGTTTCCCCACTTTTAATTGGAGTGTTCATGGTATTAGAATCTTTAAGATTATACTTATTTAATGTGTATTGGACATATTTGGCTTTGATAAATGAATACTTACTCTTTATTTTGATGGAATTACATGCCAATAAATTAATTCATAAGTACAATATCAATCATCTAAATATTTTATTTCAAATATTTTTTGAATATATTCAATATCTCTAGATAGTTACCTATAAATATCAAGTCATCTATATAGAGATAAACATAGAACACATTAAAACCCAATGCTCATATGTAAAGATTTGGTTAATTTTGAATTTTTATAGATAATTGATAAAATAAATAGATTCTATTTTTTTATGTTCAAGTTATGGGATCTCACTTTATCCCAAATATATCCTTATTTAACTTATATACCTAAAATTATTTATCCTTTACCTCAAAACCTTGTGGTTGGACAACATATACTTATTATTCAATCACTCCATTTAAGAATGAAATTTCAACATGTATTTTAAATATTTTAAATACCTTATGATTATATAAAAAAATACTTAGTATTATATTATCTTTATGTGTCATTATTTCATAAGTATATTCATAGTCAATTTCATATGTTTGTGCAAACCATTTTGCAACTAGTCTAACTTTTATCTTGTCAATTGTTTCATCACTCTTGAATTTGGTATTGTATACCCACTTGGTTAATATATATATATATATATAGTCTTAAATATATTCCATTTATCATTATTATCAATTTAATTTATCTAAAATATCATATCATCAATCCATTATTATTTTATGCTATCTTTTGCATAACTTCTAGGTTCACTAGCCACATATGAAAATCCAAAAATAGTATTTTCATCATAAGCATCATAATTTTTTTAACACTAATGATTTTTAATAATTTTAATACTAATATCATAGTTATTATCTAAAATTTTATTTTTTATGCATATTAAACAACTGTTTGTGCTTATTTGGAGTTAATGCATATGGATGGCTAGTATTTTGGAAAGAGCTAGTATTGTCTTAAGTTAAATTAGAAATGTGTGTAGGAATATTTTTATCCCTAAAAATTAAATTAAATATGTTGCTCCCATTAAATTATCACATATTTAATTATGATTATTTTCAATATTTCCTTTCTTTCAACTTGAATGGACTTTCCATCTCCTAATCTCACTTGGATTTTGTAGGAAACTTATAACTTGTTGAAGTATCTTTGTGACTTATCATGTAAGTTGAGAAATATGAATCAATAGAAAAAAATATTTCCATAATATATTCCTAAATAATGTGACTACTCTTTCTCTTCACTTTTTTTAGCCTGAAATACCTTCTCTTATTCCTCTTGATTTGCTTGATTCTTAGCTTCCAGTATCCTATGATCTTTTATAAAGTGTCATGGTTTTTTGAAATAATGATAAGTAATGTATTTGTTTATTTTACTGATGTAGTTAGGTTCATATTTTCCATTTGAATTTTATTTTTCTCTTTAGTCTTTGCAATTCTTGCCTTGTTTTCAAGTGCATGTTCTAGATCTCTTGCATATATTTTCATATTATCCTCATAGGACAAGATATAACCCACTAACTAATCACTACTTATATTTTTATATCAATACACTCCTAAATATTTATAAAAATATGCATCCATACTAGAGTTAAAGATATCAAAAAAATTCTTATTATAACATTATCTTGTATAATTTCTCCATAAACCCTCATTATAATCACTAAGTCATTTATCCTTATTCAAAATTATCTAACTCCTTCCTTATTTGGCATTATTAAATATTTAATATTAATTTTAAGAGTTTAGATTTTTCATTATATTACATTAATGTATCCTTGATATGAAGTTTCAAAGGTATTCCATACCTCATGGGGTTTTTCTCAACAAAAAAATGTTGGATATTTGCTTGGGTCTATGTCACTCTAAAGTTAGAAGAAAGCTTGTGAAACCATATTTAATTTAACCTTTTTTGTTCTTTTCTTATCTTGATATAAAGTATTATAATCTATAGGTGGTGTGTACCCATGTATAAAATTCCCCAAAATCCTTTTCATATAATAGTTATCTTCAATATATCTCTCTAATATTCAAAATTTTCACCTTTTAAGATGTGAGTATTCATAGAAGAAAAATTCATAGAAGCCATGATACTCCTAATAATTAATTAAAAACCTTTTGAAAATTTCCTAAGTGTGGATTCAATACTTAATGAACATATTAATGTATGGATGGATTGAAAATAATCTTTTATTTAATCTAAAAATTAATCCAAGTATCAACCAATATGTCCTATAATTACTAGTTGTTAATCTAGTTGTGTTGAAATTGAGATTTTTGACCAAACATTGCACTAATAACTTCATAATAACAAAAATATGATTTATATTATTAATTATTAAATACCTAAAATAGAATTATATCTTAACACATGAAAAAGGGTTTCTCAATTGTAACTATTACACCATACTTATTTGTGCATAATTATTTATTAATGAATGAAGCTAAAACAAGCTTATTAAAGATAACATGCATGATAAGTTGTGTATAAAGTGAAATATAAATTAATACATTTAATTAAAAATTAATTAAAATAGAAATAGACTCTAATATAATTTAAATTATACTAATTAAAATGAATTTGACTTATTGATAAGATAAGGTCAACATGCAAGAAGTTTTTCTTGGCAAACGAGCAACTCATGCAACCTAGTTAAGCTAGGCACTCAAAATCCCTAAAAAATATGAAATTGATTAAAATAAAATTAATTTAAGTTAACTAAATTATAAAAATTTCACCTTAGATATTGGATATGAATGGATAAGTGATTGAACTTATTTAAGTACACATTCAGTGAACTACACTCTAATTGGCACTTCTAAGTAATTTTTAGGAATTTCTTGATAAGTGTCCAAAATAGACCAAAAAATAATATAAGGAATAAATAAATTAAAAAACCTACCAAAAATAATAAAAAAACAATAAAATAAATCTAAAAATAATAATCAAGTTCCCATATCGATATCATACTCAAGAAAAAACCAAACAAAGATATATAAGTAAAGAATGTAATCTCATATAAGATAAACATGGAAAATAGAATATATATATATATATATATATATATATATATATATATATATATATATATATATATATATAAAATTGAAAATAAAATATAATTCAAAATTTAATATAATAATGTCTATTAAAACATATAAAAATTAATGAAATATTTTAAAGTAAAATTTAATTCAAAATGTAAGACAAGCATGTCAAGTCAAACATATAAAATAACATAAAAGTATCCAAAATGTCGTATGTAATATAAGTGATGTCTTAAAAGTCATACAAGAACATAATGGATAGATGAAAAAAAATATATATAAATAAATAAAAATAAAATTTATTTCTTACATAAAATTTTATGTAGGAAGGCACTACCACCTAAATACATGGCAAGGATCACAATGAGCTGGTGTGGAAAGAAAATAATGATGGGTGTTTGTGAAGAAGAGCTAGTTATATTCCTTGGGTATTACAATAGAACTCAAAAATTTAAATCTAAGTGGAAAAATTAGGATAATAATTTGATATGGATGCGATCAATTATGTGATAAAATAAAATCAATATACATAAAGGGGAAATCATGAAAATGTAATGTAAATAAGGAATACAAGGTGCCACATGAGTGATGTGGAAATACTTAACAAGAATGAGAAATTTTAGATAAGTTTTAAATGTTAATAACTATAAACATCAAGCAACTATGATCCTCCAACTATAAAACATAAATTTTGAACTACAAATTAAAGTACATAGATCATTCCATGAAAGCTCTATGCATGAAATAAAAATTATCCATGTTATCATTCAGAGTTACACCTTTTGAGTAAATTTTTTGAGCCTCCTCACTTGGTCAACATAATGGTAAAAATACAAGGTTTTGGGTTACCTATAACTATATTGGACCTCTCAATTAGTGTAGATTCCTCTTGGTGAATCACCTAAACTATAACACATGCAAAGAAAATAGAGAAGGAATGCTTAAACATAGAAACATAAAGCAAAGGGGTGGTGATACACCAAAGCACAATGGAACCCTTTATATTCTTAGGTTTACACAATTAAAAACATGTGAATTGAAGAATACATGATTTAATCATGAAACTCATAACATCAACACTTCATAGAGAAATGCAATAATAGATAACAATATTAGAAGGAGAAATATTCATCACATAACTAACATTGTATAAATAGAAGGTCACACATATTATGACCTGAAAAATAAATTTAAATTACATGGAGGTGAGGTGAATTTTTTCACAATCAAATGGGAAAAACAAATAACAATAATGATAACATAAACAACTCATAAAATACACATAGAATGCAAGTCATTGGTAGGGGAAAAAATAGTTATTCATTGTTTAAAGGCATAAGAGTAGGGTAGAGAGGTCAAGGGTGGATCAATTTATAAAACATTTATATTATAAAATGAGTCATATTTTTATTGGGATATAAATCCATAGGCTCTGTCAGGTCCATGTAGTATTCACTAATTAGTTCCCGACCTCTAGAAAATTCTTATGATTCTGACACCCTAAGAGACCAACAGCAAGAACTTACCAAAATATAAGTATAAGACATTTTACATGAATTGATACTCTATGGTAAGCTCTCACATGTCATCATTTAAATAGATCAGGCTTGGGAAAGATCTAAAAAATTGTTGGGCTTGCACAAACCACTCAACACCATAGAATAGTGGGATTTTTCCATGTGGCATCATCTTGCTAACTTGATCACCTAGGGGATTCAAAATTGTATAAAAATATGTAATACTTTGGCTCATTAGTATAATAAAAGTGGAATCATCCCACTAACCTACTTACTTTGTCACTTTGCATTCATACATATGGCTTTAGGATACTAGGTTGTCAGGATCATGACACATGGAAACATCTTGCTAGTCTACTAGAATATAACTCTGCTAACATGGACATAATTGGGAAAACCTTAATTAAAAATACAAAGTCTTAAAATAAATTTTATGTATGCCGAAGGATAAGAAGAGTGTTACATCTAACTCTAGGTAACTCTTGAGAAATTGACTAAGTGTTGAAGAAAGAAAAGAAGTTGTTGGTATACCATCCTTTAGTGTTGAAGTAATTTTTTTCCATGTGGAATAATCCCACTAACCTGATTCTCTAATAGATTCACTCAATTGCATATATGGTTTTAGGGTCCTAGTTCATAACTATTTTTCCACATGGATTCATACCATATACCTACTTGCTTAGAACATTATTCAAATGGATAAGTCTAAAAGGACTTTTTAAATAGGATTGGGGTTTTGGAATTCTGACATGTGGATTTTAGAAATATTTAATAATTGACTAAGTTTTGTAAAACACTTGAAAGTCTTAGGAATTTTAAGAGGTCAGCACATGGTGTTTGGTAATTCTGAAGAATTAACTAAGTGTCAAAGCCTATTTCTCTTCACAACTTTTACTCAATATTTATCTTTCATATCCTCTAAAGTACCTTTATCTAAAAAAATATTTGGCAATCCTCCTAAAGGCTTGGTTTTTAGTATTTTTATTCATCACTTATGTTTAGAACATGAGAATTATAACATTTTCCTAAGTACTTTCTTTGAATACCAAGAGTGTTTATTCACAAACATTGTCATAAAAATTGTTCTAAAGACCTAAACCTTTAAAAAAAAATTCAAACAAAATATCTAACTAGATCAACACACTATTTTTAAAGAGTAAAATATTTGGTCAAAACTTGTGAAACCTTTAAAAAAATGGACATAACAAGATCTCTAACTCTTCTTTGAAAAATATCTAAAGACCAAAATATAAACAAGAGTGTGAAAGATAATATTTTTGAAAATATTTTTAAGTCCCTTTCATTTACCTTACCAAAATTAAACCAAAAATTTGAAAATACTTCATGCCTACCATGAAAACTTGTACTGAGAATTGAAAGACATTCCTTGAATGATGACCAAAATGTTCCAAATTCTTGGTGACCTTTAGGGAGTTATTTCCTACTAATCACTATATATTAGTATCCTTATGCATCAATTGGGAATGGAGTCATAGAAGCATTAAAAAAACTTTTTACTATTTTGAACATCCAACCCTAATGAAACCCACTTGGTCACTATTGAGAACAAATTGAGGATATATGTTTACAAGCTTCATGAATATTTAGTGTCTCATACTTGTACCACCTCTGAATGAAATGAAAACACCCTCAAAAAAATATAAAATGAAATACACAAACAAAAAAACTTACCAAAGACACAAGATGAAATCAAAACATCTAAACTAATGTGCAAAAGTACATGGAGGAAATAAAATGCAACTAACCTACCTTAAGCTAACAATTAAAATGTTGCATAAACAAATACATTAACTAGTTGAGAAAAGTAGCTACCTTTTCTCACCAATTTAATTTAGCTAATAGTATTAATGGAAACCATGAGGGAATATAAGAGGGGTAAATCCATGTTAATCTTGACAACCTCTTCTCCTTTAAAATAAACCTTGTACACTTCCTCCATCATGATTGAAGCAAGAGTGATAAGAAGTGTATGCTTAGACTAATATTGGACATGTTTAGGCTCATATTCAAATTATAAAGTGAACATGATGGGTAATAAATTCTCCTTGTTATCCTCTAACTAAGCTAAGTAGTTGATATGACATGCTCTAATGATGGTATACACATCAGCATTTTTCACCTTATGATAAAATTATACATCTTTATAGGATGATTGATCAAACAAAATGGATTTAAATGTTTCCTATGATATACTTGTAGAATTAGCTTCAAGAAGAAAAAATTATTTCTCCCTAAGAGATTGAGGCCAATAGAAGTTTGTCTTGTCTTCCAAGGGTGAACAAGTGTCTACGAAATAGTTGAAAAGTTTATGAACCACCTTTAAGAATACAAACAAATCATAATTAAGTGAAATTATTTACTAGAAAGGTAAGCTTGAGGGACTACCTCCTCTTTGTCTATTAGTTTACTTGACAAAACTTCTTTTCATAATCTTGATTATAGTATAGTCCCCTTTTATAAGAGCAAAACTTGATTCTAGGACTTTAAACAAGTCTTTAAGTTGCCCTTCTTGACTATCTTTTTGAACCTAAAAATATTTGTTAACCCATTCAAACGGGTCATTAGGAGATTCTTCCTCATGTTCATGAGACTCAACACTCTTGGGTGTAGTATTTTCAACTCTTTCAATGTTTACAACAACATATAATGGAACCTCTTTTAGGTGACTTACATGAATTATTTATTTGATAAGAGTCTTATTCTCTAGGAGAACATCTCCATCCTACCCATTAATGGATGTAGGCTTATTTAGATCTTCAAATTCCTTACAAACATCTAAATAAGATTGCCATATATCATCAAGTTCTACTAAAACCTCACTCACTATTTCATGATCATCTTGAGCCTCTAGAAATCTTGGAAGCATGCACTTTTCATGAGAAAAAATCCTCTAAAATTTCACTCGGTGCAATTGATGTAACTTCTTTATCCTTCTCAACAAGAAAATCCCTAAAAGACTACATTAATTTTCCATTTTGAATAGTTATTTTGATGGTGTTCACTTCATCATACTCACTAGAGTTGTCTTCATCATGTTTACCTAGAACATTAGTTTAATCACTTGGATGCCCATCTATTCTTCATATAACAGGCTCTTCTTCCAAAAGGGAAATAGTGGGAAAACAAGAAATATCATTATATTGTTTACAGCTCGAGAGGGTGTCTTTCCATCTTATAAAATTAAAGGAATTAATTGAGAGATCTTGGATAAGGGGAAAATAATATTGTGTTAAGACTTTTTCATTATTCTCCCTTTAGGTAGAAATAAACATCTCACATTCTAATGTGCTTTGATCCCTAACCTCCTCAACAAACACTTCTCACTTAGTTTGGATGTTTCTTAGATTGAAATCCTTTATGGAAATGTGTGAGGTTCTTTGGAAAGTATGAATGGATCTTTTATATGAATTTTTTTTTATTCAGTCTTAATTATCTAATCTAGGCATTTTCAATTTTACTCTACCACTTATTCCCATCTTTGAATTTTAAACCTAGAATCTATCTCTTGATGGTGTGTTGCAACTTGGACTAGGTTGGGAGAAATAGAAGGGTTAATTGAGGTAGGAGAGGGAACATGAGGATTATTTTATAGAAATTTTTTTCTTTCCTAGATTATTAACTTACCTTCTATATACTAAATCCATCCCCCTATATCGAACATGTCATTAGTTAGTCCTTGATGATTTTCTCTCTCAATAACTTTATGATCACTCTTAAATAATTATAATGATTCTATCATAATTTGAATAATATGGATAGTGAAAAAAAAAACCATGTTATTATTCTCAAACAATATCCCTTAGATGCCTATCATAGTCTACTAAGGTTTGATTTATTCTTGATATAGATTGAGTAATCATGTGACTATATTGACTAGGGGTAATATAGTTTTGACCAAGATGATTGGAAACATGGGTATGGGTGGGAGGGAAGTAAGGGTAGAATTATTGATAATAATACTACTCATAGTAATAACTATATCCACATGGATGAAACATAGGGTCATTATAAGACTTATATGGCTCAACATAGGACTGATATGGATCATTACACTATTGATAAGGAGGACTGAAATAAAACTCCTCTCTATCCCATCCATCAAAATCATGAGGGAAAAAAATCAAGAGAACTATCACAATATCTTTAAATATGTAGTTGGGATACTAGAACCAACAGGTTGAAACTTAGAGTCATCATTGATATTTGAGGTCATGCCTCTAAAGGCTGATATATTAAAGGACAAAACCAAAATTACCTTAATAGATGATAATAGGTCCCACCAAGAATGCCAAAAATTGTTATCAATTATAGTTTCACCCTTCAAGGAGGTTTTTTGGGTCTCCTCACTTAGTTAACACAATGGGAACACTCCAAGGCTATGGGTCATCCATAACTACAGTGTACCTCTAGAGAAGGTCAACTTATTCTTGGTGAATTACCTAGACTATAACATATGAAAATAAAATGGAGAGGGAATGCATAAACATATAAATATAAATAAAAGGGGTGGTGATACACTATAACATAATGACACCCTATATCTAATTAAGTTTACACAATGAAAACCTTGGAAACTACAACATGCATGACTCAATCACAAACCTCCTACCATTAACATTTCATAGAGAGGTGTAAGAATCTATTAAAAAAAGTATAAGGAGAAAAATTTATGACACGATTAACATTACATAAATATAAGGACACGTATATTGTGACCTATAAAAGAGATTTCACTTACATGGAGGTGATGTGAAATTTGGCAAAATCAAGGGGAAAACACTTTGCCATAATGATAACATTAATAACTCATAGAATACACATGGAATTCAAGTCATTAAGGGGGAGAAAATAGTTCTTAATTTTTTCAAGGGCATAAGAGCAGGGTAGAGGGGTCAAGGATGGATCAATTTATACAACATTTTTATGCTAGAAAGAGTCCTCCTTTGATTTGGATATTAAGCCTTGGGATCTGTCATGTCCATGAAAAATTTACGTATTAATTCATGGCCTCTATAAAATTTTTATGATTATGAAACCTTGAGAGACTAAATCTAAAATAAAACCAATGGTAACTCACCATAAGCTATATATAAACCCTTTTACATGTGTTGAGACTCTCTAAGAAGCTACAACATGTCATTGTTTGATTAGATCAAGTTTACAAAAGATCTAAAATCTTGTTGGGCTTGCATAAAATACTTGACACCACTGAGTAGTAGGATTTATCCACCTAGTTTCACCCCACTAACCTTCTTACCCATGAGATTCAACATTATACAAACATATCTAGTATGTCAAGTCACTAGGATTGCAACATTTGGAAGAATCTTGCTAACTTGATTAGTTTAACACTTTATATTTATATGGATGGCTCCAAAGTGTTAGGTTATAAATATCACAACATGTGGAAGTATACCACTATCCCAATAGCTTATAAATTTTCCAACATGGAAATCACTAAGTAAACCTTAAAGTAAAAGACTATTTCTTAAATTAATTTTTGCATAGGTCCAAGGCTATTGGGAGAGTGACACATGGATATGGGCAATCCTTGATAAATTGATTAAGTGTTGAAAAAAAAAAAGATGATAATAGACCATCTTTAAATGATGAAGTGAGATTTTTATACATGTAATTATCTTTCTAACCTATTATTTTGATATATTTGTTCAACTACATGGATGGTTCTAGGGCCCTAAGTCACTGGGATTTTTCCATGTGGCTTCATACCATGTACCCACTTGGTTAGAACATTTTTGATGTGGATAAGTTTAAAATAAAATTTTGAGTAGGCTTGGGGATATATAATTCTGACACTTGTCTCTAAGAAAGGTTGAAAATTTGACTAAATGTTGGAAAACACTCAAAAGGCTTAGGATTATTGAGAGGTCAACACATAGCATAAGGAAAATATGAACAATTAACTAAGTGTCCAAGCATTTTTATCTTTTAAAATTATTCTTAAGATTTATATTTCATCATGTCTACAACACCTAATTTATCTCAATTAAAATACCCAAAAAACCTTCCAAAGGTCTGGAATTTACAATTTTTGTTTGATACTTGTGTTCTAAACATGAGCTATGTAACATTTTCCTAAACACTTTCTTCAAAGACCAAGAGCCTTTCCACATAAATTTTGTTGAAATAATTATTATAAATACCTAAACCATTATAAATTTTGTCTAAACAAAATATCTAACCAACTCAACAACCTTTTTTTTGAAGAGTGAAATAACTAGGCAAAACCTACAATTCCTTCATAAAAATTGACATAACAAGATCTCAGACTCTTATTTTTAAAAGACCCAAAGACAAAAATCTAAAAAAAGTTCAAAAGCCAACTTTTTTGAAAATATTAAAAGTCCCTTGGATTCATCTTACAAAAATTAAACCATAAATTTGAAAAGCCTTCATGCTTTCCATGAAACCTTGTACTAAGAACTGAAAGTTTCTCCTCTAATGGTGACCAAAATGGTCAACAATCCAACCTTCCCACAATGTGTTCCTACTCCTCAAGGACCCTTATAGAGCCATTAACTTACTAATACTATTCTCTACTTGTGTGATAATATAGGTGGTAATAGAATATGGGAAGATATAATGATATAACACCTCATATCCTATTTTAATAGTAGTTTTCACCCTAATGGACGTTACCTTTATCATGAGACCATCTATGTAGTTTTAACTTTGACTAGAATAGGATATGTGTTAAAAAAAGTTCACATATTTTATCATGATTATATTTTTTAGATATAATTTTCCTTTTTATTTTATTTTGATATCAATTATTTTTTATTTTTCTATTCATCCTCCATGCATATTGAAAAAATCCAAACATGGATGAAATAGGTAGATAACATAAGAGAGATTAAAATTAGCCATGAAAAGAGATAATATAAATATAATGATGATAAAATAATCCTTAATTTCCAACATGTAAGTGTGAAACCTCAAAACTAACTTGCATGTGCCTCAAGATAAATATAATAAGAAAAAAATGGGGATTGTGGAAGATCCATCCATGTAATGAGAATGATATAATGAATAATATGATTATAGTGGATCACAAGGTGGAACATATCTCAACATAAAATATATATAACACAAGAACTAATTCAATTATTAGTCATCCCAAAAGAGGGGGAAAGTAGATAGTCATCCCAAAATAGGGAGAAAGGAAATGGTCATCCCAAAAGAGGGGGAAAGTAAATAGGGGCCAAAGAATCACATGGAAACTAATTCAACAAATAATGAAATTTTGATAACAATAAAACACTAAGTAAATACATAATACCTATAAGTTAAATAAAGACCAAAAATAACAAAACATACCAAAGAACCATAAATAAAGTAATAGTGAAAGTAAAAATTATATAAAAAAGGCAGGTGATTCCTAAGAACCATAAGAGAATATAAGGATACAAGTGAAATACAAAATAATAAAAAAGGAAACAATGGTGAAATAAATCATCCCAAAATATTGGTAAGATAAATAAAAATTATAAAATTAAATAAACATGAGACAAAACAATAAGAAAAATCTATGTCAACGTCTATATCAAAGATGAGCATGTGAAATATGGGTAGTTCAAGGTGTGACAAAATGTTTAATAATAAATTATGTGCATTAAAATATGCCTCAACATGTGTGATAATAAGAGGATTTACATCACAAAATTACATAACTTATGGGATATATATGGATTAGAATTAACCACAATAACAATAGGCCTTAAAGTGATGTCAATAACTATGTAAATCAGTGTTGTAATAAGAAATGTGGCATTTAATGCAATGTCAGCATATTTGGGAGGGGATATAAAATGGTAATGTATAGTATCATGTAGGAAAATATACTCTAGATAAAAATGAGTAAAATGAACCATATTAACCTAGTTTATAGATTCTGATAAAACATGATTAAAAGGGAATTTATCATCATAGTCGATATAGTCTTATGATATAAGATTGAAATAAACTATCAGTCACATTAGTGTAGTCTTGTAAAATAAGATTGAAAGGAACTATATCAGGTAGGTTGATGCAATCTAATGATGATATAAGATTTAAATGTACTATATTATCTATGTTGATATAGTCTAGTAAGACAAATTGAACTTTATTGTGACATTCTATGTCATAGCTGATGTAGTTGGGTGAAATTCAGAGAACTATATCGACAACCTAAATGTCATGGATGATGTAGGTATCTAGAGGAAAAATAAATATATCATAATAATATAGGTTATTGATGATGCATTTATCTAGATGAAAACTAAATTAATTACCACATTTTGGGTTATGACTGATGTATTTGGTTGGAAGCGAGAACTATATCAACACATTTTGGGTCATGGTTGATGCAATCAAATTTTCATGGGAGAAAATTAATGGTGTCAAGTTAGATAATACCATTAGAAATAAATGATGTTTTTAGTTATTTGAGAGAGTTTAAAGTTGAACCATGATATATATGAATGCTCATGAATAGGTACATAACTATTATTAGATGGATCATTAGGATCATAGGGACAAATATCAAGAACATACTAATTGGGATTTTCACCCTAGTAATAAGAATCATCAGGTTCATAAATAAAAATATTTTTATGAAGATATTTTCCAATGCTAGACTTATCAAAATTGATATCATATGGATCCTCATAGGGATATTCATCAAGAGGAAGATCATTATCAGTGCAAGGACATGTTTCCTAAATTTAGCCCACATAAGAAGCCTTGATTTGATATGGTTTAAACAATTGAGTAGATTCCTAGGTGAATAATGATCTATTAGTAGGAGTAGATAGACTTCATGATAATATAAATTTCCATTTTCAATATTTTAAAACACTTTAGCAGGCTTAAAGTGTGAATTTTGTGATCTTAAGGAGCTAGACCATCATGACACGTCATGAAGGAATGAACATATTAATCTAGTTGAAAATTTGATATACACACTTGGGAGGTTGACTAGAGTCAAATAAATACATGGAAATTAAGTTCTTTGTGACTGAATCATCCTCTCTAAATTTCATATCTTCATGCCTTTTCTATCTCAAGATATAATGATTCAAAGTTGAGCTTGTAGAGTAGGACGTGCAATTGGGCATCAAGGTAAAGATATGAAAAATAACCATTTGAATTTCCATATTCCAAGGATAAGAATGGAAATAAAAAGTTTCCAAATCAAAGGAGATTGAGTTAAGATCTAATGGTGAGTGGTGATCTAGTGAGTCAGTGGGTCTTGAAGATCTAATAGCACATGTTTGATTGTGCATCTAAGATGAATGGTGAGATCATAGTCAAAAGGTCAACATATCATAATATTAAACATGTGGCTAACAAATGGAAATATATTGGGTGCCCATATGAATATCTAATGACACGTGATGATTGATAAAGCTAGTGGGTCCAAGCAAATCAATGGTGCATGATCCATCATACCAAAGTAGATCAATGATGAGTGAGAGGTTAAAGAGTCAACATGTCTTAGTGAGGAATGTAAAACTACCATGTAGCATAAGTAAAATAATGGATAGAATGACTTCAAGATCCTAAATATCAATGCAAAGAAGACAAGTATCATAATATGAGAATCCTAGATCAATATTGATGGTCACTATTAAAATTTGAAGACATGAGACTTGAGGTAGAGGTTGAACATGTGACCTAGGTCAAAGTAGAGCAATGTTTCAAAGGGCATAAGTTGCCATTAGAGATAATTAAAGCACAATTAAACATAGGACATATTCATATAGTTAGTATGGTTATGATGAAGTTCCATCACCATCAAAACATAGTCTCAACATCTAGTTCAAAGATTTAAAACTTATGGGGCCCATTTTTTGGGGGTCACAATATTATTTTCATGACTGTGATTCATTAATCTTTAATGAAGATCTACGTAGATAATGAGTCCTTAGATTTCCATAAGGCTTAGAGGTAGAATAGTTTTGTTCAAACCTAATATATTTCAAGATAGGGACTATATAGCTTATAGGTTTTCATCAATATTATAGCTATATGAAAAACCAATAAATGAGATTGATTTTAATCTATAGTAAACCTATGCTCAAAATATTGAAATGGGGACATATATGTGATTATGGATAAATGTCTCATCTATAGACATAGTAATATTATTGATAAGTAGGTACCTACTACCACTTAAAGTAGACATGCATGGTTTCTATCTAGATTTAGGATATGAGGGACTTTATCCGTATAGTGAAATAAAGTGGGAGATGGCATAGAAATATCAAAGCAAAGATATTTGGTGGTTATAAAAAGTAGATGGATCATTTAATGATATTTATATCTTAAGGATATTTATTCCTTTAAAAAAAAGATATGAACTCATCATCTACAAAACAAACTCTTTTTCTTCTAGTGTATTATC
>JARHVA010004416.1:1455000-1572703 GCA_037957365.1 Torreya grandis | reverse complement strand
AATTATTTCTCTTGAAATGAAATTTTATTATTCAAGTGGACATTCATATGGAATTATGGAAACTATAATTACCATTTTGAAATGAATGTATTTATTACACCCATGCATTATGGAGATAGTGCATGGATATTATGTATCCAAATTCATCTCATAACATATCAAATACTCTTTTTATGGTATATCAGAAAAGGTAGGGATCCCATCTTCTGGACTAACTTGTAAATTTAAATAAATCTCACCAATCACATGTTATGTCCCATCAAATGGTCTAACCATTTTGGTTGAATGGTATAAATAATCATGTGTATACCCAAATGTCTAGGTAATGTCATGGTAAATACAATATCACTGGATTTGTTATTGATCATAACACTATCTATAGGTTGATGATCAAGGTATGCTTGAATAAATAATGAATGTAGATCTGAGTCACTTCCACAATTTCACTATAATCAAATTTAATAGATGATATTTGAACCATAGGAGGTATTATGGATGTATAAGTTCTAATAATACCATTTAACGGGGTTCCATAATGTGATGTATGAGGATGCTCATTGTATATCATTTTCACTTATAGATTCTTCTTAAAATGATGTTGTAATGTATTATTAAACATATTTTAGGTTTTATGGTCACTGGATTATGAATCTGAATCCTTTGGAGGATCATCAAAGCAAATTTTTTTGTTATCAATGAGATATTGGATCTTATATTTCAAGGTATAAAATTTATTTGTAGAATTCCCAAGGCCATGGTGATAGTAATAATATGTATTGACATCATATCTTTTTAGTATAAGTTTAATCGTATCATCCTCTATGGGAGGATGGAGAGATATGAGATGGCACTCCAAAATCTTATTAAACAACATATCCAAAGACTCAAGTAATTGTGTAAATTTTCTCTTAGGTACATTGGTTATTATTAGTTGATGACGAGGTTATGACACTAAATGAACACTTATGGTTTCTTCCTTTTAGGTTTTATAGGATTTGAATTATATCTTTGTTTGATATGAAACTTAGTAGTATATGTAGTTAGTATGTTTGATACATACTTAATATTTTCTAATGAAATAAGTCTAATTTCACAATCTCAAAAAATGTGACATGAGTCATCAAATTAAACTTATTGAATAAAATGGTCTAATGTGATGGTGCAAGTAGACTTTACTTAAGATGTTTTGAATCTCTTTATCAACCATTAGATTTGTAATTTTGGCCAATATTATTTTATACCTCAAAACATATTCATTAATAGGTTCATTTGTTCATTGTTTGATCCTATAAATTTGTGCATATGATAATATCCTTTTAGTGATGTCAATAGAGAAATGTTCTATAAATAATCCACTATAGGTTTGAATGATTTCACTAATCTGATTGGTAAGTCATATAACCATCTTAAAACATAGTTTTCTAGGCTTCTTAAACATAATTTGGTCAAAAAAGTATCATTGGATGAATATTAAAGATATGCACACATAAATATTTGAGATTTTTAGGATCACCCTTGACATCATAAAATGTGAACTTAGGTGTAATAAAATTATTTTTCAAATGGTTAAAAAATATATTAAATTCTAGAGCATTATGTAATACATATTGTGAATCAATAACATTAGTTGACTTCAAATAATTTTATTCAATGTTGGTAACCTTAGCTTCTGAAGCTTGAATAAATTGGATAAATGTTTGTATAATATACCCAATGAGTTTTAGATTTTAAATCTGATAATCCACCAAAGGAGATGAAAACACCACTTGTGTTGATGTGAGCATTAAAATTGGTAATTGAGTTTAAATATTAATTCTTCTCATGGAGGATGTGGAAATAGTTGTTTGATATTTAGAGGAATAATTGTTTGAAAACATATCTCATGCCAAAACTATATGTAGTAGTTAATGTTGTGCTCAAGGGGAGGGAGATTGGTATGAATGTGTGATAGGAATATCCAAAAACCAAAATATTTTTATCAATATAGAAAAATGATTGGTGACTAATAGCTTTCTAAGTTTTTAGTTTATAATATAGTATTAAGGATCTTATGGATATCTTTAATATTTTCATGAATGTGTTCTCACAGTAATGTAATAGTGTTAAATTTTTCTTTATTTTCTTGTTAATGATCATTTTTTCATGTATTTCATTATTCTCATGATTATATTAATATTCTATAATATTTTGTTAACTATTTTTCTCATTGTCACTATTGTCACTCTCACTATTAGTATAATTTGACATGGTATTAGCTTGAGGTATTTTAGGTGGCCCAAGGGGTAGCTCAAGATTTTAAATAGAAATAGCACCTAATATAGGATTTCACCTATTTTTCATATAAATTATAGGAAAAAATGAATTATTACAACAATCAAAAACCTTAAAAAGCTGAAAACTCTATAGCAAGCTAGGATTTGCATGAGAAGACATAGAGGTTGGGTTCACCAAATGTTTAAACATTTTTATTTTTATTTAATGATTAAATGGCATAATATACTATAAAAATTATGAAGTAAACTACTCTATATCATGTTAATTGAAAAAATAGATAAACGAATATTTTAAATTATATTTTGAGTAATGATAAATATAGAATATACATTCAAAAAAGTAATTCAATTAAATAAACACTAGGAAGAGATCATATTTATCCTATATGTAAATCCATTAATATATCTAAGATATGTAGAGATGGAAATAGGTGGAAAAAAGATTAAGATCTATCCATTATATTATAAAATATTTTTTCTATAGGTATGAAAACTTGTATCATCCTTACGACACTTTCATCGATGTAAGTGTCCTAATGTCAAAGTATCTATCTAGTACAAAATATGCATTATATTGCATAGTGACAATATAGATATTTTTAGGTTTTTGTTACATTTTTTATTATATATTTTATTAATTCTCATAGGTTGTAGATGACTCTTTATAGATCAAAAAATATTTCTTCACCTTGGGTACTTGTACCTTGCCAAAAGTGGGTTAGTTAGCTCATGAAGCCAAGTTGACCTCAAGGACCCCTTTTTCATGATCACTACTACCTACATATCCAATAATTTTAAGAGGTAATTATAAATATTTAGTTCTCCCATAAGTGTAGTATTGTGTGCATACAAGGGTGAAAATTTTTATATGAAAGGGTATGCAATGCTCTAACTTATTTTCATTATGATTTTTTTTAAAATTTTTTCCTTAATACATGTTAAGTTAGGACTTGTTTGGTTATTTTATGTGGACCTTATCTTTGTGTGTGAGACATATGTATGTTATTAATTGTATGGAATAATTTTTGCATTTGTTTTTGGAACTTTTCTTTGTGTGTTTATTTGACATTCACATGTACATAGTATGTGGATTTCAGCCTTATGCGTGACATTATATACAAATTAAATGACATTACGTGACATTTTTGTATGTTTATTGTATGTTTATTATTTTTACATGATTCGTATCATGAATTAATTATATTTTTAATCTTTTTACATGATACATATATTTCACATGTTTCTTATATCATTCAATGTAATAGTTATCTAACCCGTGTTTCATATTCACTAAAATTCTATATTTAATACCATGATGTAATACATTTCAATTTTACATATAATATTCAATTATTTCATCTTTAATATAATGTCTCTCATCTCAAAATGGGGGCACCAAAATAGGCTTGTGTTGAGAATTAAAGTCCTCGTGAGAAACAAAATTTTAGATATTTGATAGAATAGATTGTTCATGTTTTCAATACAATTCATAATTTTCAAATTAAGGGGGAATATGACAAACATGTAAAATCATTCTTACAATTACTCAAGAGTAAATATTAACATATATTTGATGTATATGCATGGGAATGTGCACAAATAATTACAATTATAATTTAAATGTTTTGAGGTAATTATAGGTTTAATTGACACTCTATATTAATTCAATATAGTATATGAGGCAAGATATTTATTCAAGTCATGTTACTACACTACAATTTCAAAAATCAAAAATATCAAATTTAAAAATTTTCAAATAGAATATAGTTATTTTTTATGTGGGTTTTATTCACACCAAATAAGGATAAACAAGGTAGCCTCTAATGTTTTAATATCTTACTAGAGGTGAGGTTAGACTCCAGAGCACAACTTGTAGGTATGTGGTTTAAACAACTACATTGTGGATTAGTAGTTCGAGATTGTAGGTTGTTTAACTAATTTTTTGGATGGATGTGTGGAATATAATATAAAGTAATAACTAAGTGTGTTGTATGTATGGAGAGTTACTCTATCGTGGGTAGATACCAAATAAAACTCAAAAATAGGGAAACATGTAAGGTAGAAATGAAGGCTCTGTGTTCTTGAAAGGTCACTTCTAAGGCTATTTATTTGGTGTACAAGTATATCCAAGACTAATTTTGACCACCTGTAGCTATTTCACACTCAAGAAAAAGCATGATTAATAGTCTAGGAAAATGAGTATATGAAGCTTAGTGATCTCAACTAAAGATTGTTCTCCTTAGGGTTACTGTTGTAACCCCTTATCTGAGAGGTTACATCTTGGACCATATATTTGTCTAAAGTATCTATAAAACACACTTAGATGACTATACTAAATTAAATACTCCTACACACGTTGGATTATTAACTCAATCTATAATAATTTATTAAACCAAAAAAATTTACCAATGTTCAATAATTATATCATATCTAAGATAAATATTCATCAATTTAAATAATAAAATTCATCTATAGAATTATCACACTTAAAAATTATTAAATTGATATAGAAAAAGAAGATATAATTTGAATAACATAGATAAGGAATAATAAAGAACAAACACAGTTGCATGACAATCAATCAATTGATTTCTTCATGTATATTGATCAAAACTTTAACCCTTTGAAAAGAGGGTTTTAAATTATTTAAATGACTTGGGGGAAGGGATAACCTCATCTTTTAAGTATATAAAAAACATTATTTTACATCAAAATAACTAGAAACTAAGTTCTAATTTGATATAAAATTATATGTTATAACTTAAAGATTACATTAGTTATGTAACATGTACATTCTAGAAAAATAATTTGTTTAATTATAACATGGATGTAATAATAATTAACTAGTTGTGAATAATCATTACATGAAAATTTATACAAAATTAGCCTTCAACTAGGGTTTACTTGGCTCATTCTTGATATTACTCATTATTGTGGCTAGAACTAAAGTAATAACTAGAGATGAGTCAGTGACTGGAGTTAAACTAATAGAGATGGTACATGTAGTAATTAAAGTTAAATATAGAGATGAGATAGTATCTTGAATTTAATTGGTAAGTGACACCTATGTGATAGATTGACCTAAGTTAGTAGGTGGAATTGATGTACTTATTGAGATGGGAGGGACTGAAGTTGTAACTAGTACATTAGGTGGATTCTGAAATGAACTAGTAGGTGGTGTCAAAGTAGACAACTTATTGGCCTCAAACTCCTAATAATGTTTGTATCATATGGCATGTTTTCCCATACTATGCTCATATATAGGAGAGAATGTCTATTCACCCTATCTTCTTGTGCAAATAGTCTTACATGCTCAATTTTGTTAGCTCGAAAGCCTACCCTAAAGACTTACGCTTGAGTTGCCTTCTTCCTCACCAAACTCAATTTTGCCTCAAAATCTTATAAATTCAATAATTTTAAACTCTTATTGAAATTATCTAAATCTTGTTATATCAATTGGTCAAAAACAAACCTACCCACTAGCTTCCTAGTGATATCTTGTGCTTGTTTCAATTCTATCTCATCCAAAATTTGCACTACATGTTTCTCTTATTCCATGATCCTAGTAACTAGATCATCAACAATATTGACCCATTATTGGGCCTATTATGTCTAAATAACTACTAGACTCAATACATTCACTACCTCTAGGGGAGTCATCAAATATAAATGGTTTTTATGTCTTATTGGTAGTATTCAATTTGTTCTATCTTCCTTGAAAATCATAAACAATTTTGTTATTGCAGTTGCATGGGGAGCCAATTGTGCTCTCAAGGAAAGAATGACATCTAAAATTTTATATAACCTTAATGTTTCACTTTGAACATCTTGTTCTATCCTAAAGGAAACTCATATTACCTTTTTTTATTCTTTGAGGTTATCCATCTCTTATTTTAGTTCTTTTCTTACCTTCTTTATTCCCTCATAAATTGATAACATTTCTCTAGTGTGGTTATCTATGTAGGAATTAAATACTCAATAAAAGGTGATTTACCCTTCTTTCTATTTCTCCTCTTTGAAAGATAGTACATCTATTCTCTTTCTTCTAGAATTAGGTCTCACCCACTACTATTTTATATCTTCCTCTTCCTTACTTTATGCATTGAGTTAGTTGATTTGTTAAAGAGCGAGCTCATAGTGGGTAGCACAATGATCTTTAAGTTTGCTCTCTTAGTAGCTAACACTCCTAATTCCTTGGCCCAATATAAAAGATTAAACTTTGATAAATCTAATGTATATCCCTTTTTTTAGTGTCTTTTCTAAGCTCAGTCTTAGGGGTAGGCTTAGGTATTAGAGGTCATATTATTTTGGACTAGTCTACATTTTCTAGATGACGAATGGGATGAACAATGTAGACTATTTTCTTATTTGGAGATCTTTGTGTGGCCACCATTTTTGTGGTTTTCACTACACTTAATGATGGCATTGGTGATCTCACTTGAGTGGAAGAAGATAACAGTTGGGTGATGGATTGGTCGGTGGTATTGGAAACAAAGGTTGAGAATGGATTAGTTATTGGTGTAATGAAAATAACCCTAGTAGGGAATGATAACATAGGATTAAAAGTACCAAAAACTATTAATGGAAACTAAGAAATAATTTGTAATGACATAATAAGATTAAGGCCAAGGGGAGCAATAAATAGATCACCCTTACCTAATTGGTCACCACTACGGGGTGCCTTTACTTTTAACCCTTTCAAGCTTAGAACCTTATATTGTTTCCTCTCTTCTTCATCCACCTCTTGGCTTGGCTCTCCTTCAGTTGAAGGTTGTGCCTATCCACTTATTACCTATATGGATGGTGTATGTAATAAAAAATGCATTAGATCTATAAATCAATCTTAGCTCAGAGAAGATAAATCCTAGTTACACTTCTGATTGGGGAGACATTAGATAATTAGGAACATGACAAATATGGGGATATAATAGAAAAAATTAGGGAATTTATTACCATAATAATAATAATAATGAGGGTTTTAAAGACTATAATCAATCAAAATCATGTAATAACTCTAACTAAGTCCTATGTTTTCATATTCACTATACGAATAACAAGTAAAGAAAATAAATCTAATCTAGTGCTCAATAAAACTTGTGGCATAATATGAGGGTTAATAAACAAATGAAAATAAACTTATCAAATTTTAGAGATCTTGGGTAATAATGAGCACACTCCCTATGTTTGAATCAGCTGGAATGCATGAGGGCAGGAAAAGAACTGGGGAGAATTTGGCAAGAGGGACAGACCCTGGGGGAATAGTAGAGGATGAAGGAAAAAATGGAGGGTCAGGATTGCTATTTGACGTTGACAAAGGAACGGACCCACTTGTTTATGAGCCCTCTAGTGGGGTAAGAAGTCCCCCATTGAATATTGTGCTAAAACAGTATATTGAGAAAGAGAAAGATAATGCTAATTATAAAAAGGAAAAACCATCTAGGAGATAGATAGGGCTCCTTGAACAAAGGACTTGGTCATCATTGTTTGGAAAAAAATTGACTGGGAAATCCCTTTTTCCATTGGTGACATCTAAATCATGCTGGGAGAAAGGCGATTTTCAAGTTTTCATTCCAGATCCCTTACTTGATTTCTCAATGTCATCTATGGATCTCACATTAGTGGTTAAATTTCTAGGAGCCAGACCAAACTTAGAATCTCTCAGAAATATGGTCAAAAAGAAATGGACTATACGACGAGACGTTGACATTAGACCGATGGTGAATGGCTTCTTCTCTTTTATTTTCAACTGTAAGGAAGATTGGAATAAGGTTCTTAGTGAAGGGCCTTGGTATTTTGGAAAATGTTCTCTTATAATCAAAAAATGGGAACCAAATATGGACTTATTAGATTCATTTTTCTTAACTACCCCTATTTGGGCTAGACTCCATGGTCTCCCTTTAGAATTTTGGCATGAGGACATTTTTAAGGGAATAGCTAGTTCATTTGGTGAACTAGTGGCAGTGGATAATGCCACGGCTTCAAGAACTAAACTCCAAAGTGCTAGAATTTATGTAAAAGTGGCAGACTTGAATCACCTCCCAAAAAAAGTGGAGTTAATATCAAAGCTTGGTAAGAAAACCTAAGAGATTATCTTTGAAGATTTGCCAAACTCCTGTTATGCGTGTAAGAAACAAGGGCACTGGGTCAAGAACTGTCCCTTTAAAGGTAAAACACATATGAGAAATGTCCAGGATGGGAAAAATTTCAAGACTTAACAAAAGAAAATATGGAAAATCAAAGAGGACTATCGAAAGATGGGAAAAAATCAAGAAGTTTGAATAGACTTATGTACAGAAGGGGATAAAGACTCTTCTATTGAAGACACTGATGTTCTAAATATAATAGGAGATAAAGAGATTTCTTTAATAAAAGAAAGTCCCCAGAATGAAGAACAGGGGATGCACTCAGAGAATAGAAAGTCTGAATATTTAATAGAGGAAAAGATAGACCTATTAAACCAAATCATTGATTACCAAAATACAGAAGATCATATCAAAGATGTAAAGGACAACGATGGGCTAGAGGAAGGAGAATTGATGCCTGAAGGGGGAAAAAATTTAGAGGAAGGAGAGACAACTGCCACCCAGATGGGGGAGAATCAGGTGTCATCTAAGGATGATAACAACATTCTAGTGGAACGGGTCCCCACTACAAAATAAATGGAAGAGGAAGGAAAAAACTTAGAAGACCAAAATCAAAAAGATGAGAAAAAGAAACATATAAAAAATGTTGAGACGAGAAGCTCAAAGGTTAATCCTTCTAGTCCTTCTCAAAAAAAAGAAGCAAAAGGATTTGATCCACAATCCAAGATGAAATCAAATGTTGGCTCCATGAACAAATCTGGAAAAAGATCGTTAAGGAAGATGAGGGAGAAGGAAAGCAAATAGAATATTGTTGATGGTAGGCAGACAACTATGCGGGAATACACCCAATAAAAATTAGAAATGAAAATATTAAGTTGGAATATTAGGGGGTTAAATAGTATTAACAAACTGGATATAGTTAGGACTTTTGTCAAAGATCAAAAGCTAGATTTCCTTTTACTCCAAGAAACCAAGATGAGTAAATAAAAATCAAAACAAATCAAAGACTTTAAAAATTATACCATTAGGGCTAGTAGTTCTGAAGGTGCTTCAGGGGGTACTATGATGCTATGGAAGAAGAATCATTACTCTGGATCTATTTTGACGGATAGTAAAAATATTAGGATCGCTAAAATAACTAGTGTTGACCAGAAGGAAAGTTGGTATATTGTGAATATCTATGCTCCTAATGTCAAAATCCAAAGGAAAAAGGTTTGGGATACTATCTCAAATTTCAAAAGCACAGACTATTGTGGACGGTGGATCATTATGGGAGATTTTAATGTACCACTCTATGATCATGAGAAAAAGGAAGGTAACACCATTCAATTGGAAGGGAGACTCGATCTAATGGAGTTTATAAACAAAGAAGGACTAATGTATATGGAGCTTCAGGGAACACAGTTTACATGGAGCAATAAGAGAGTTGGCAAAGATTATACACAGGCCAAGCTTGATAGGGCCCTAATTTCTCCAGACTGGACTAAAGAATATATATGTAAGTTGGAAGCTTGCCATAGAATAGGCTTGGATCATTATCCCCTTTTTTTCACAGTGGCCAAAATGAATCTGAAAAAGAATCACCCTTTCAGATTTGAAAAGATGTGGTTGCAACATCCATAGTTTGAAAGAAAAATGGAAGAGTGGTGGAATATACCTATTGAGGGTATGGCCCTCTTTAGAGTTGTTTCTAAGCTCAAAAACGTTAAAAAGGAAGTGAAGAAATGGAATAAGTATTGTTTTGGAAATATCTTTGAGAAAAAGAACACTATCAAGGAAGAAATTAGTAGAATTTAGGAAAAAATTAGCAAGATGGATACACTTCAGACCTCCTGACAGAACAAAGCGAACAGTTGATTCAATATCAAGATATAATAACTAAATAAGAAATCTATTGGAGACAAAGATCTAGGTTGTTATGGTTGAAAGAAGGAGATAAAAACACTAAGTTTTTCCACCTCTCCACTCTGAAGCACAGAGCTAAAACTCATATCCAATATCTAAAAAAAGGAGATCAAAAGATTTTAGAGGAACAAGAAATCAAGGAGGAAATGCTATCCTTTTTCTCTTCCCTAATGAAATCCAATTTAAACATCAATTCAGAAAGCCAAGCTGAAATCCTACATGTGGTTCCTCCTTTGGTCTCGAAAGAATAGAACAAAATGTTATGTTCTATACCAAAGGATGAGGAAATCTTCAAAGCAGTCTGTTTTTTAGGAGGAGATAAAGCACCTGGACCAGATGTATTCTGCATGTTCTTTTTTCAAAAACTTTGGAAATTTGTTGGCAAAGATGTGAGTAATGCAGTGAAGGAATTATTTGGAGCCAAAAAGATGCTTAAGGAAGTTAATTCTATTTTTTTGTGTCTGATTCCTAAAAAGATTGGAGCTGATTCACCTGATCAGTTTAGGTTGATAAGATTGTGTAACTCTTTCTATAAAATCATATCCAAAGTGCTTACTTCCAGACTTATTCAAGTGATCCCTTCAATCATTGCTGATCAGTAAAATGGATTTATCCCAAGTAGACAAATCCTCAATTCTATAGTGACTGTTCATGAGAGTATTCATTCGTTGTTCAGTTCTAACAATGAGGGTTTTATAATGAAAGTTGATATTGTGAAAGCATATGACAGGGTGGACTAGTTATTCCTTTCAAATAGTCTAACAGCTTTTGGCTTTGAACAAAAGGTGGTTGATATTATTTATCAACTAATATGTACTACCTCTATTGTTGTTATGGTAAATGGGAGCTCATCCCACTTCTTTAACCCATCTAGGGGATTGAGACAAGGGGACCCCATATCCCCCATTTTGTTTGTAATTATGGCCAACTGTATGGGAAGATATATAGGGGACCTAGTCTGTAAAGGTTTATTTAAGGGTCTCAAACCCTCTTCTCATCTGCTAATTTGCTTCCATGGACAATTCATTGATGATACTATCTTCATGGGGCAATCTGAAGTTAAGGAAGCAAGAAATTTGAAGCAAGCTATAAATTTATATTCATCTGCCTCTGGACAGTTGATTAATTGGAACAAAAGTCTTGTGTTCTTCACTAACACCCTAATTCAGAGACAGAACAAAATAGCTAAAATCCTTGAATGCTCAATAGGTTCTCTCCCATCTACCTACCTGGGTCTCCCTCTTGGGATAAAAGTCCCTAAAGCCTTTTGGGAAGAACTCATTAATAAATTTAGCAATAAACTTGTGGGATGGAAAGGAAATCTTCTAAGTCAGGTAGGAAATTTAACCCTCCTCAAAGCAAGTCTTCAAAGCATACCTATTTATGCTTTAAGTCTCTTCAGAATTCCTAACAAATTTGCTGAAGCTATTGAAAAAATCCAGAGAAATTTTCTATTGACAGGCACTAAGGAAAAAAGGAGAATGCCATTTATTGCCTGGGAAAACATTTGTAAACCTTTCAGGGAAGGAGGACTGGGAATAAGGAAAATTAGAAGCATGAACGTAGCTCTTCTAGAAAAATAGGGATGGAGGGTGTATCAAGAAAATAGAAAATGGAGCAATATATGGAAGAACAAGTATTTATTTAATGCAAAATCCCTCTCTAATTTATTTTCATACCCTGATGTAACCCGTCCATCTTCCATTTGGGGGTCAGTTCAGGGTACTAAACAAATTTTAGAAAAAGGAAGCTCTTGGAAAGTAGGTAACAGAAAAAAGGTGAAATTTTGGGAGGATGCTTGGTTAAAAGGAAACCCTTTGATAGAAGAATTCCAAGACAAAGAAGTAATTGACCGATGTAAGCAAATATATGGAATAATGGTTAACCAATACTGGCAGAACAATTCATGGGTGGACCTTAATGATATTGATCAAGATTTCAATAATATTCAACTATCCCTCAATGCAACTTCTCTCTACCCTGATCTTGAAGATAAGATTGTTTGGCATGATGAGCCTAGTGGACAATTTAAAGTTTCTACCATTTTTACTTCAAAGGGAAATGGTAACCAACCTTTGTGGACACATGCCTAGATCAAGGGACTCATCCCTAAAATCAAAATCTTCTTCTAGACCCTTCTCCAAAATAAAATCTTGACTCTTGATAACTTACAGAAAAGAGGAATAAATATAGTGAACAGGTGTATTCTTTGTAAAAAAGGTTTTGAAGATAGAGATCACTTGTTTGTGAACTGTTCCTTTATGCAACAAGTTTGGAAAGAAATCCTCAATCTTTGGGGTATTGCATGGATTCAACACAAAAATGTGGATTTATCTTTTAAAAGTTGGTTTTGTCCCTCTAAGAATCCTGATGTTCTTCTTTTATGGAAACTTACTCTTCCCCATATTTGGTGGGGAATATGGAAAGAAAGAAATAACAAATTTTTTAGAAGTAAAGAACTTCCAGGATGGGTGGTGGGGAAAAATATCATTAGAGTTATTAAGGAGAATTTCTCATTGCAAAGGGAGCCTAATCCTACCTTTCAAATTGATAATCCTTTAAGATCTAAAAAGTCTAATGTAAAAAATGAAAATCCTAGACTTGGTGTAACTTGGAATGTCCCCCCTCATGGGTGGATCAAAGGGAACTTTGATGGAGCTGCTAAAGGGAACTCGGGGAATGCAGGATGTGGAAGAGTCTTGAGAAACCATATGGGAAATGTAATCGATGCTATTGCTATCCCCATTGGTAAGTCAAACTACCATATTGCTAAAGCTTCTGCTGCCCTCCAAACCATTAAGCTAGCTATTGAATTGGGATATTCTAAATTATGGCTGGAAGGGGACTCCTTGAATATCATAAATGTATTAAACAATAAAAATTCTATTTCATGGTCAATAGAGGCTATGGTTATGGAAATGAAAACTTTAATCAAAAAATTTGAGAAAGTTACTATCACCCATACTTACCGTGAAGCTAACGGAGTCGCTGATTGGATAGCAAATTATGCAGTTTGAACAGGACACAAGGTGAGTTGGCAAGAGACATTAAACAAGAATGTGGATCTTAGAGATATTATTCATCATGATGCAATTCATGCGAAGGAGGGAAAGATCAGATTGGAATAGAAAATTAATGATTTGGGGGAGTGGAACAATGGAGAAAGGTGTACACTCACTAAATAGAAATGCTCTAGAGTATGTGAGGATCCAAAACATGCCAAAAAATAGGCGAGTTTTGCTCAAAATTGGTAATAGACGGGTTCATTGTTTAGCTGACAAGGTTTGGGCATTAAAGGAGATTCGTATGGCTCATAAAAAGAAAGGAGAACCAAGGAAGCAAGAACCCAAATATTGCGAAGAGTGGAAAGCAAAAGAAGATGTCTGGAAAATTCTTCAGAGAGGAAAGGTTGTGAGTTATATGGAATAGCTTCATGGCTCAAAACCCCATATTACAATGGCTTTTTTCAAAAACTAGATTGATGACAGGGTTACCCTGCATGGCACCATAGTGAATTTAACTGAGGAATTCATAGCAGAGGTCACGGGGCTTCCAATGGAGGGAATAAAATTCTCAAAGCAGACCAACATTTCAAATGAGGCTTTTTGCAAATTCCCTAAGACAGATGTCGAGGAGCAGCAGCTGGAAAAAAGTGGTGACTTTTTTGAATTGAAGAAAATTAAGGGTATATGTAGGGACATCTTATGTTGTATCCACGAGTACTTCATACTTGATGGAAGAAGCAAGAGAGTCCACAAATTTCACTTTGTATTTCTCAATCACTTCAGACACAAAGTAAGAATCTCCTTTCCTTTTTATTTGCATTACTCCTTACTCCAAAGTCTGTTTGCTCATAAGAAAAAGGAGTCTCAGCCCATCCTAAATGAGGGGTTAATTCTTATAATTGAAGGGCATTGTAAGAATAAGGCTATTGTAAAGAATCCTTATTCAGGAAAAAATAAGGACTTACAGAGTAATAAGAAACAAATAGAAAAAGGGAATGAAAAAGATAAATTTAAACTCCCAAGCCTTAACAACCAGATGGCTGATGAGGAAACAGAGTGGGAAAGTTCTAAAAATACTGGGGAGGAGAGTATGGAGGAAGAGGGAGGAATAGAAAGTGGGCATTCAAGTTCTAGCAAGGAAGAAGAAGTGTAAGATAAGAATGAGAAAGGAGTCACTATTGAGGAAGAATCTGAAAAAAGCAACCATGATTCTGAGGAAAACTAGTAAGTGTTTGAGGAAATCGATAAAGATCTAGATGATCCTACTATGGACCCTAATTTGATTAATGAAAAGGAAAATCTTGTTCAGGTCAGCAACCAAATATTGGAAATGGGAGCTCAAGTTAAGGAAGTGAGTAACCAAATTGTAAGCCCTACTAAAACAAAGGAACAAAAACAAATGGAAATGGAGGACTACATTGAAGAAGCTAGAAACAGTCCCAAAAAGAACACAGAAGACTGGAGTGATAAAAGACATAACGATGAAAGCTACCCACCTACTAGATTGGCCAATTGCAAAGCTGATTCTACTCTTTAATTTGATTTATGGACGTATAAGGAGATAATGGAAATCAATAGGAAAATGGAAATAATGGAAGGTAAACAGGAGGCAATTTGGAACAAAATCAATAATATGGAAAAGTAGATGAGGGATATTGCCATAAAACTCAAAGACTATGAGAACAATCTAAGGTAACTCATAAAGGAAAGCAGAATGAAGATGGAGGAGGTTACCTCTAGCATTTGTGCTGCTGCTGTAAATATTGGAAAAAGAGCAAATGAGGAAATCAAAACCTTGGAGGGGCCTAGCTAGAGAACTAGACAGAGCTCAAGAAAGAAAGCAATGCAAGAGGGATATTTGTAGGTGGCTATTGCCATCTAGGACACTGTTGTGAAAGGTAAGGAAGCAGTGAAGATGATCTTGGAATTAGAAGAATAGTTCTTGGTTCTATTTGTTGGTTGTGATATCTGGTCTTATTACCTGGTTTTTTGTACTCTTTTTACTATGGAGTTTCCAGGTCTCTGTAAAACCTGGGGTCTATCTTTGGTTTTTTGTTTTTTTAGCTTCAGGTCTATGTAAACTTGGTTTTGTTGCTTCTGTGAAGTAGGTTTTAGGCTTTGCCTGTGGGCGTAACTGTTTTATCTTTCTCCTTTTGTTCAGGGTTTCGGGGTCCCTTCAAAACCTATTTTTACCTTAATCTAAAACAAATGAAAATAAACATGTATAGGATAATATTAATTAAGTTATGTATAGGTAAGACCCTTAATGCATGGAGGAGAATAGTATTATTATTAAAAAGATAATATTTATGTTATTTCTATCTACTAAAGAAATCAACAAAGTTATAGATACTTACCTAAAACATGAACTTGTCAAGACATAATCTCTCCCTTGGCCAAAGGGGATTTTTAATAGGATATTTTGGTTTGTATGGATTAATTAAAAAGGCCAAAACATCCAAGACTCTCCACAAGACTAGATTATCCAAGTATAAACCCTAAGCTAAGACTCTTCAAGTAGAATGGTGGAAGGGTAGATTGTGATAAATGAATAATAAATTTGATGTCTCTCAAATAATTATGAAATGATCTTATATATATAGGAAGATTAAACCCTAAACCCTTCCAAAAATTTTGACCAACAGGGTCAACATAGTCGACCTAGTATCATTATTAAAAAAAACTCACTAGGTCATGGGCTAGGTCAACCAAGACTTGACCTAGACCCTAAATGAGTTACACCAATAAGAGTACAAGTTTAACCTAGTTGACCTAGTCCTTTATAATATCAAGATGGGTTTTAGGTTAGGAAAAAAGGTACTAAAGGTGGTAAATGACTAGAGGAGTGTGAAAATGAGGAGTAATATATTAGGGGAATGGTTTTTATGAGATGGTTAGATTAGTAATAAGTTTCAATAAGGGAAAACAATCCTATAAGTACCAATGGTTTTCCCACTACATTCATGATGCACCCTTTAAGGTGCGCACTCAAAGAGATTGAGACTTGATGGGTTCTTCAAAGATAGAAAGCATCAGTAATTGATAAAGTTTGAAAATATTGTGTGTATATATATGCCTTATTTAAAGATTATCATGTGTCACTCAAGTGAAATAGGGGATGGTGCTTTGAGAAATGCAATCTAAAAAATTTATAGTATATTGAAGCAAAAATAATTGAAAGTAAAAATTATTGGAAGGGAAATAGATGAAGCGTAGATGTGATACATACATTAACTTACCTTTATCACTATATGGTTTTCTATTGAGATTGTATTTTTTATTGTAGAGGGTGGAAAAACTACTTTAGACAAAACCATAAGTATAAAACTAAAAATCAAAAAGAAATAAACATAGGAAAGGAAAGATAACTAGTGGTATGTGGATAGGATGTACTTAGAAATTTGACAAGCTAGGGTGAAAAGTGTTATGTTAGACCAAATGACCAAGTCAATTTAGAATAAATTAGGTAATTGAAAATCCAAGGCTACTAAAGACTACAAAACTCAAACAAGTAAAACTTAAGTAATAAAAGAAAACTCACCAAGTCAAACAAAGGATACATGTCAAAAAGGTGGTAATCAAACATCGATGAAAAAGTAGTAATAATCCTTAAACAAAGATGGGGGAAAAAATGGTAAAATAACACTGGCAAGTAAGAAGTAACAAGCCAACCTCACTCAATAATGGAAAAAGTACATGCAAGTAGAAATGGACTCAAGTGTCCAAAAAAAAGGTTAGTACAACAATGACAAATGTTAAAAAGAGATTAAGGCATATCTAGAAATGTAGAGCCATAGTGTAAATAAAGATAATCCATAGTTGTTCAAGCATATTGTTTTGATCTAAGGATAGATGAGGTAGAAACAAATTAGTGCTTGCATGTATTTAAGATGTGAATAATACGGAAGTATAGAAGAGGGAAAACAAATTTAGAATCATAATTTTCCTATCAAGGAGGGAAATGAAATGGGTAGAGGGGAGAATGAAGTAAAATACAAAGTAGAGGAAATCTTTATTAAAGTCAAGACACTCAAATTAGGTTTGTCAAAAAAGAGAACTTTTCACTTTAAGGACTTTGAAGAACTTCTCTTGGCCACACAAGTCTTAAATCTATAAATGAAGTATGTAAATCATCCCATGAAGTCTATATACATGAAAATTAAAATGAACCTACCTTCCCATAGTGTGTTCCCCATTCCTCAGGACCCCTTACATAGTCATCACTCTAATGCAAGGATTGTGTACTTATGTGAGAAATTAAGTAGAACTATAGAGTTTGTTTAATTCCCTTATTCTAATCTACTAGCCTACTACACCCCAAATTACGTTGGCCCTATTTTGAGGCCAATTATGGAGTTTGATTGTCAATTGGAGATAGGATATGTGCTTTTAATCATGTCTTTTGGTGTGATTTTTACTTTTGATATTTTTATGTTGCCTTTTTTATATCAATTCTTTTTTTTCAAATGATTTGGATTTTAAATTTTTTCATGGCTTTTTTCTATTCTTCCTATGAATTTGGAAAACCAAACATGGGTGATAAATATGACTATCATATGAGTACTTGGGACTTGGTTGCTAAGAGAGAGAAATCATAGAGCATGGTGTCCAAGAGTCTCATAAATTTAGAGGAATTAAAAGTGATATCTTGTATTTGACCTTGTTTTATCCAATGTGGAGTGAAAGGAAAGGAAATCAAGAGGAATGAAACATTAAACAATTTGAATTACTTCAAATCAGAAAAAAAGTGATAAAGGGTAAAAAAGGGATACAATGATAAAAAAGAGTGATCCCTTATCATAAGAATGAGTTAAATTTATGAAAAAATGATAACATAGATTGTTGTGCAAATTTCATCTACAACAGAAGCAAAAAGCTAAAGTTGAGAACAAAGAAAAAAACTTGTAACCATTGTAAAACACATTCTAGAAAAATAAATGACAAGATGGTGATTTTAAGAGTAAGGCCAAATCCTATCCATGGTATTCCACTAAAACTCATAAAAGATAAACCCATAAGGATGCCATAAATTATTGGGAAAATAAATGGCGATAAGAAAAAGATGGTATTTGTCAAAAAGTCCAAGTCTTATCCATGGTATGACACTACAAATCATAAAAGGGGAACCCAAGGGGTGTCAAAAAGTGTGAAAAAGGTATGAACAAAGAAAGGATAAAATTACATCATGAGAAATATTAGGTCTTATCCATGGTTTAAAGTGAAACTCATGAGAAAAAGGGAAACAAAAAGACCAAAAACGAAGGACTAATGTTTGTGAAATTAGATAACTATTGCAGAGGGTGAGACCTAAGTAACCTATTAAAAATGTTAGATAGATAAAGTATTAAAAAAAGGTAAGGATTTAGGTGAAATAAATTTTGAGAAATTGTGCATTGGTGGGCTCTTTGAAAATGTGGCCTTGATTGGTTTAAAGGTGGTAGGGACTTAGACCAAGAATATCTTTGACTAAATAGGGACTCCACAATTTTTGGGTGTATTTACCTTATTTATCATGAGTGTAGTCTAATTTAAGGACAAGATCACCAGCATTAAACATGGGAACTTTGACACATTTGTTATGTTATTTGGTAATACAGGGCTTGTATTGGTCATTATGTTGTAAAGCATAAAGATAACATTCATCAAGGAGATCAAGGGAATGCGAATGATCTTCACATAATTATGCATCAAGTATGATACCATGAAGATATATATAGAGGGAGAAAATACCAAATTTTAATGGAAGGATTGACTTAGAACCATAGACTAGAGAGAATGGCATTGCCCCAGTGGTAGTGCATATGCTAGTCTGATAGACCTAAAGATCATGATATAAATGAAGGTGTAAACCCATTCAGTTCATGAATTATCTTTTGAATAATTGTATTAAGAATTTTATTTTTGGCCTCAACTTTTCCATTACATTGAGGATGATAGGGTGTGGAGAATTTTTGATTGATTTTAAATTTATAACATAGCTATTTGACATCTTTATTTTTTAAATCAACACCATTGTCTAAAATGATAGTATGGGGAACACCAAATTGATAGATATTTAATTAAGGATAAACTTAGAGATGATAGTACTAGTGATAGTAACAAGGGGCATAGCCTCAACCCATTTGGTAAAGTATTCAATAGTTATGATTATAAAGACATGCCCATCTTGAGATCGAGGTAATTTCCTTATGAGATCTAATCCTTGCATGGAGAATGGCTAAGGAGATTTGATAATTTTAAGATAAATTTGAGGTTAATGAATTAAATCATCATTAAGTTTGAAATGAGTGGACCAAAATTATCCCATACATAGGCATTTGTGGGTTATAACATGTCCACTATAATGGCCACCATAAATGCCCCCATGTGCATGTTTAAGAAGATGAGGGACCTCATCTTGTGTAACAAAATAAAAAAAGGTAAATTAAGAATTATTATAATAAAATATGTTATATAAAAGTACATACATAAATGTTTATTTGTAAATGTGAGTATTTTTATAGGAATCTAGGTTAGGACGATAAGTTTGGTGTTCTAAAAAATGAATGATGTCTTTTTACCATGAGCTTTATCAAATGCTGATAACCTCAATGTGGAAGATAAGTGAATCTTATGGTTGAATAAAATATGTATATTTTCTTATTTGGATAAGAAAATTGGGATCATAAATAACTTGGTGCAAATGAAAAAGAGATGTTGAAGAAGCCAGGGAATCAACAATAGAATTTTGATCTTAAGGGATAGGTTTAATAATGAAATAAATGAAATCTTTGGTGAGAATAGTTAAAATTTGATGATAAGTAATGAGATTATATCTTTTGAATTGTTAATCACTATTTACTTGGTGGAAAATTAGCTAAGAATCACTTTAAGACATGTAGGTATTGGATATATAAATCAAAAGTAGCTTTCATGCCCAAGATTAGAGCTTCATACTCTACAATATTGTTAGTAACATAAAATGTTAAGAGAAAAGCTAAAGGGATGATTTTTATAAGATAAATGGTAATAATTCAACCTACCCCATCTCCTTGAAGGATATTATCACTGTCAAAATGAAGGGTTCAAGTATCTTCATGTAAATCGACATTAATTATAGGAAGTTCTTCATTAACTACTTTTGGTTTAGTAATATCAAAGAGTATAGTTGATTCATCAAGATTATTTTCTTCAAGATTAGTAGTGAAGTTTTGGAAATAATATTTAAGGGATATGTCTTGGTTTATACCTTCAACAAAGATAATATCATTTAGAAGACTATCTTGAAGGTGGTCGATAGTAGGCACAAAATAAATGGTAAGTTGATCAACTATGATTTTTCCTTTGATGTATTTTGAGTGATAATTAAAAGATAAAATTCCAAGAAGAGTATCGTCTATTTTACAATTATATCTCTAAGAATAAATGATTTTGATAAGAAATGATGAAATAAGTGGTTTGATAAAGCATGTAATATCTAAGCTTTTCAGTTGCAAAATATATGGCAAGGCAATTTTATTCAAATTTTGTGTAACATTTCTCATAATAAATGAGGCCTTGGTTGATATAGTAGATAACATACTCTCTTCTAGTATCATCTTGTTAGGTAAACATTTCCCCAACTGATATGGGTTTGGAAGAAGTATACAAGATTAAAGGTCAGTCATTTAAATGGGGATGATGTGTAGGTGGGTGAACCAATTATTATTTCATTTTATCAAAGTATTTTTTACAAGGGTATATCCATTCTAAAGCATTAACTTTATTAATAATAAAATTATGGATATGATATGATAGTCTATTTTAAGGACAAATCATCTAATTACCCCAAGTTTATCAAGATAAGTGTGAATTTTTGGAATGAAATGAGGGATGGGAATTTTGATGATAGCACTAATATTTATGGGGCCAAAATTGATGCTATGAATAAAGAATAATAATCTTAATAATTTTCTAGATGTGACACCAAATACACATTTTTAAGGATCTAGTCTAATTTTGTATTTAAGGATATGATCAAAGATAATGGCAAGATTATAAAGATGAGTCTTATGATTTTTAGACTTAGCTATGGGGTCATACATATAGGTTATGACAATTTATGAATAATATCATGAAATATATGATTCATTGCCTATTGATAAGTGTATCTAGAATTTTTTAGGTTGAAGGGAATTTTAACATAGTAATAGGTGCCCCATTTTATGGTTAAATTTTTCTAATGTTGGTCCACAAGGGTAATTAGAATTTGATTATAACTAGAGAATACATCCATAAAAGATATCATTTCATACCCAAATATGGAATTGCAATAGCATTTATTGAAAGTAAAAGGAAATTATCATTAGGAAAAACAAGATTAAGATTATAGAAGTCAATGAAGATTTGAATGACCATAGTGAAAATTTTCTGAATGGGAACTATGTTAGAAACCCATTTAGAATATTCCACTAGTTTTATAAACTTAACATCAAGAAGTTTCATGATTTCTTTGTGACATAAGGTGGAAACCTCACATGGAAATTTCCATTGTTTTTTATGCATAGATTTGGCATTAGGATAACTGATGATATTGTGCACCATAATACTACGGTCAATACCATGCATGTCTTCATAATACTAGGTGAATATCTCATGATATTTATCAAAAATAGACTAAAATTATCATGTTTAGTAGTGAGAGTTCATGATAAATTTTAATTGGTCAATAAAATTATGGACTACCATATATAATGTGAGTATTTTTTTTATAAGCATAGAATTTCCATCTTGGAAATGGTATGGTGCATTAGGTAAATAAGAAATTGGATTAGCTTTAGGATTAATGTTGTTGATGAAGTTGTTAAAACAAGGGGATTTGTTTTGAAATTCCCAAGTTTTTTATGATACCAAAGAAGTTGATATTCTCAAGCATGAATTATTTCATGAATGGATTCATTTCTAGGCAAAGTGGGAAGAGGACCATAATAATCAACATCTACTTCAAGATCAATAATTTGTTTAGCATGGCAATCATATATAGAATTTATCTAATGAACATCAATGGCTTTGGAATCTAATGTAATATCAAGAGTAGGAGGAGTATATTGATCAAAATAGATTGGTATATCATTTATTTCTTTGATGGGGGGAGGATCAGATGGAAGGATGGGATCTATAGGTGGTAGAGGAGATGTAAGAATTTTTAGAGGTTTGGAAGGTATGATTTGTTCTAGAACCTAAGGAGTATCAAGAAGTGGATAATTAATAGGAGGTACATGACCTTTATAGTCTAATTCATGATCAATGAAAATGGTATGAACATCCTAGATAAAAGCATGTGTTTGAGGTAAGGTTTTCTGATAGTGTTAAACATCCAAGTCTTGAGATTGAGCTTGGGACATGATGTAGTTATCATCATAGGTTGGAGAAATGGTATATACTTGAGATTTAAGGGAAGTTTTAGAAGGTGAAATAAAAATATTATTGAATTTAAATGGAGACATGATTAGAGGGTTTTTAAATAATTTATCCACTCCATAATCATTTCATGTGAAGGCATCTTCTAGTAGAGAAATTTCTTGAGCATTACATGGAGGGAGAAAATCAATGATCTCAATAATGAGAGGAATAGTATGTTCATGAGGTAATAAATAAGGAAGAAGTGACTCTGATATGTAGGGAGGTATATTGGTAGTGTTGTAAATATGTTACAAGTCATTAGGTTCATCATCATCTAAATTAGCAAGAGTGACTTGTAAATCAGGATCTATGTTGATGAACTTATGTAAGGGATCACTATCAATGGTAGGAATGGTAGGAATGCGATATCAAGATGTTGGATTAAGAAGTTGAATAATCAAGGGTTGAGATCAGATTTATGCTTATACCATTTGCCATTATGTAAGAATTTGATGCATTAGATACCAGAAGAAGTGATGGCCCTCATTCTGTGAGTCCATGGGCAACAAAGGAGTATATTATAAGATAGAGGAAAATCAAGAAGCATAATTTTAATTTGAATCATCTTAGGTATGATTTTTAGGGGAATCCAAATATAACCAAGTGGATTTTGATTACTTTTATGAAATCCATGATAAGTAAGGTGGGTTTGCTTAAGATGGTCCTTTTTATAACCAAGTTGTTGGATAAGCCACAAAGATGTCACATTAATATTGGATACTTCATCAACTAATACTTTATAGATAAGGGTTGTATTAATGGATATTTTAATGAATAGTTGTATATCATTGACATTAAAAAGGATTTCATAATTAATCATGTCTTCTTTAAGAAATTCAATATATTGTTTGGGAGAAGGACACACGATTTCAATAGTATGCAAATTTTTAGTTTGAGGTTAGATAGAAGGTGGTTATTCATCTATATAATATGGATCTTCAATTTATTATAATTTTTTCATAAATAACTTATGATGATAAGGGAAACTATTAACTAACTCCATAAGGGGAATCTTTCAAGGCATGGATTTAAGTTCTTCAAAAAGGTTCTAATGAGATTTAGAAGAACTAGTGCAAGTTTTAAAAGGTAAGGTAGATGTTGAAGGAATGGAAATTGATGGGGGTTCATAAGAATGAGGTGGTTCCTTAGGTTATTTCTAATATAAATGATTGGTTGTAGTATATTTATGAAGTTGTTCCTCTAAATCTAGTTTCTTAGGTTTTGTGATAGGATCTTTGTGAGCTGGTTTGAGATGATAATTAACCATCTATGTGTTAACATATTGAGAATTATTATAATATTGATCATATTCATCATAAATAGCATAAACATAATTGGTAATTTTTAATTATTATATGTGGTAAAATATTTTTTATTCTTAGAAGAAGAATATTTTGAAACTTGTCATTTTTGAGAAGTAATATTATACTCTTGATGACAAAGGGTTATCATGGCTTCATGATTAAAGGAATCACTAAGCATGTAGGAGATAAAAAATCTATTAATCCCTATAAAATATTCATGGGAATGACTAATGTCAACATGGAACCAACAAAATTTACCAAGATCATACCACTTAGGAGGATTGTTAGGATAAGTAAAGGGTTTAGAGGGCAGTAAGAATTATTTCATTTGTTGCATGATTAGTGGTATGTGATAAGACGAGGTAGTGTTGGATTTGGAAACTCCTATCTTGGTTTGAGTAGAATTTTTAGTGATAACATTAGTAAAGTTTTGAAAATATCCTTTAAGGAATTTAGGATTAGGTTCTAATTGCTTCATTGGAAAGTATTGATGGTTACCTTCATCAAGATCTTCATTAAGTATTTGGGGAACAAAAATTTAAACCTTATATTGAAGAGAATGAGTTAAAATAGTTATACAGAGTTTAAATAAATTATTTTTAGTCATATTACGATTGGCCTTATGAGACAAAAATTTCCATTGTTTGATAAAATCATGAGCTGATTTGATAGGAGGTTGATTAGCATTGATGAAATGGCTAAGACAATTTTTGGGAAGATCATTATATTAAAACGTTTTCACTAAAATATTGACTAAATATTCAATCTTATAAATGGAACTTTGGGTAAATTGGTTGTACTATTATAATACATGTCTGGTGAAGGTTTTAACTATGAGTTTAGTTATGGCAAAATTACTAGTTTGGATACACTCTTTGTAAATATTGCCAAAGGCTTTGATAAAAGAGGTAGGGTATTTAGTACCATCATACTTGATAGTGGAAGATATGTTACCAATATCAATAGATATAATAAAGGGAGATAAAGGCTCATTTTGGATAGTTTGAAGAATTCTGTTATTTATTATAGGTTGAGGACTAACATTTCCTAAGGCATCTCTAAGAGGTAGAGGAATGAAATTTGGACTGGTTTGAGGATTGATAACTAGAGGTTGATTAGACATATTGATCAAATTATGTTATAATTGCATCATTTGAGAGTTTTTATAAGTTTTCATTATGTTAGTTTATTTGTATGACATGTGCAAGAAGTTGAGTTGTATCATTTGGTGGGCTAGTGTTAGTATTAGGAAACTCCTTGAATTGATATTAGGAGGAGGGTTATTATAAGGTGGACTATTAGTTGGATTTTTAGATAGAATTTTGTAAATTTCTCCCATATTATGTTGAAAGGTTTTAAGATAATATTTGTCTTGATAGGTATAAAAAGGATCGAATCCACCTACTTCATCTTGTGGTGTGATTTGCTTCATATTACAAGCCACATATGAAGGAGGGGAAGAGGTAATACAAGAGTGAGGGTTCTCTTAGGAGGAAAAGAGAGTGATAAGTGAACATCCCATATAGTATCTAAATGGATTCAAGTTATCTAAGAATATTTTGATAGGGGACTTCATAATGACTAGAGAAAAATGAACAAAATTCTAAGGAAAAATAGAGTACTAAGTTAGATATAAAGGATAAGCAATAAGAGTATAGAGTTTTCTCAGTCAAAATATTACTTAAAACTAGGGAAATAGAGTTTGATAAGATTATAGAGTCAAATAGGTTGACCTAGTAATGCAATCTAATTGGTAAAAAGAGATACAAAGTCAATTCAGTCGACCTAGTGTTGTAATTAGGGAGAAAATAGTCTATAAGAGATTGTGTTAGATTGAAGAATAGTGTAATAAAAATAGGGAAATATTTTACAATGTAATTTGAAACAAGAAATGAAAGGAAGCATATAATCAATTGGGTCAATGAGAATCACCCAATTGGGACACAACTTAAAACCATACACCAACACTAGCTAATGCATGTTTTTTTAATATAACATATAATGAGAAAAGATCAAGAGGTCAATTGAAAAGGAAATGATAACTAAGTGGTCATCCTAAATGTTGTTAGATTCTTATAAAGTCTTAATTTGAGCGTGATAAGGAAGCTGGCTAATATTAGGGAACTAGAAAACAATCTATGGATGGTTTAAAGATGTTTGGGTTGAAAGGGATATGTGTTGGTAATGGTGATAGCTTGGTATTGAGGTCTACCTCCTCACTTCATAATCCCACAATGATAAGGGTGTCAAGTGATTTTACAATATATACCATTAGCTTGTGTTGATACTTGGATAGAAAACCAAGTCGGATTTTCCCTTGGTGATGAAATCCATGTAGGTAGGCATTGGGTAGACAAATGTTTAAATTCATTTTGAAATTATGTGATTTAGTAGTGTGTGAAAGAAGAGAAGAATAGTGAAAATAAATGGTATATTTAAAAACCACCTAATTAGACTACGTGATCTATTCTAAGCATGCAAAGAATTGAAAGTGAAAGTGTGAAGTAATTACTAACATATAGTAGTAAATTCCCAATTTGAAACATAGTGCAATGTCGATTTAGATGATAGTGTATGAAAACATTACAAAATAGACTTGATAGTGTCACTATTGTACTAAAAAATCTAGATTATTTAAGAACTATGTTAGTAAGTTGACCTACTCTTTTAGATACAAGACAAAATATAGCACAAGGCTGACTAGGTCAACCTAGTTTATTGTATGATGGCAATTTTAAAGATAGCAAACTTTGTAAAACAAAACTATAAGGAAGAACTGAGTTGAAAGAGAGAGAGAGAGAGAGAGAGAGAGAGAGAGAGAGAGAGAGAGAGAGAGAGAGAGAGAGAGAGAGAGAGAGAGATCCTTGGTAGGTTGGAAGATGCTAAGGAATGTGAAATTATTATTAAAGTTATTTGAATGTTACTTTAAAATTCTTCCATTAATGTTGATTAGGTTGACCTAGTTCTATAGTTCCCTATTTGCTAAAACCTATTAAGATGACTATACCAGCCTAGTCAACCTAGTATGTTTTTTGGAAGCTATGTATAATACCATACTACCCTAGTCAACCTAGTATGTTTTATAGAAGTGAATAAGAGTACTATATTAACCTGTTTGACCCAATACCCTATATTTTATGAATACTTACACAAAAATAACAATATTTTTTATGTGATTATGTTAAACCTATGCATAGAAGTTAGAAAATATACTGGCCCTATCGACCTAGTATTACAAATATAGATAAATAATATAAAAATAGAAAATGTGAAAGAAAACCTATAAGGATTAGATTCATGTCAAGTTCACCAAAATGTATGTAATTAGAAATACATCAGATTTATAAATCAGTCCTAGCTCAGAAAAGATAGATCCTACTTACACTTTCGATTAGGGATACATTAGATAATATAGATAATGACCAATATGGGTATCTAATAAACCCAATTATGGGATCTCTTACCACAATAATAATAATAGGGAGGGTTCCAGAGCCTCTAGTCAAGCAAAATCACATAATAACACTAACTACGTCTTATGTTTTCATATTCACTATACTAACAACAAGGAAAATAAATGTAATCTAGTGCTTGTGAGGGGGAATCAAGAACATAAATGCTCTGATCCCAACTTGTCAGGATCTTACTCCTCAATAAGAGTACATATGATTACCTTGTATAAGCAACTAAACACGGAATTATACCAGAATGAATAAGTAATTAGAATTCACAAATAACACAGAATATGAGAGACAATACACAATCTTGTATTAATACTCATCTAGAAAGAAAATACAATAAAGAAGATGCCACTTCTTCTCACACCTCTATAAGGCTTCCCACACCTCAAGGGCTCCCAATAATTCTCAATCAAGAGTTCACTCTCCTACCAAAAATGGTCCTGACACACAACTCAAACACAGAGTTGGTGTTCACCTCCAACCAGTTAGTAATAACATTTCTAGTATAAAAGTACTCAAAGTACTTCAAGTAGATCTCCCATGAATTTGCAACAACCTACAACTCAAATGATCTTAATTACACATGTAGATCTACCATGAACTTGCAACAACCTACAATTCAAATGATCTTACAATTGGAAGGATCTACCTTGCCTTCCTCTATTGCTCTTTAATTACAATACATGCCAATGGGTCTATAAATAGATCCCACACTAAACAATAATATAGACTTCTAATTTACAATAATTAGACACGCAGCACAAGACTCAAAATAGTCTTTACATGCAAACAATCAGTTCAACAAACTAATTGTTCATGCAACAAATAGTTCTGGAATCGCACAGGTGACTGATGTCGGTCCCTGTCTAATTGGAGATGACCGACGTTAGCCAACTCCTACCAATGTCAGTTGCCCTTTTGCTCACCCCTAACTGACGTTAGTTGGCATAACTAATACTGGTGACTATGACACTCAACAACTCCTCCATGTTTGCATACAATGAAGCTTTTAGCTCCACAACCTAACAATCTCCCACTTGGAGATAAATTATTACACATATACCTATACCTATACATCATCTAGTTTGTTCCCTGGCTTTGTATCCCTCTTCAAGATCACTCTTGAAGACCAACCACCACAAATCCTATGGTGCACCTCCTATCATCCAAATCACCTACCACATCTGCATCTACAAATCCATGTAGAGAAGTGCTTGACCCTGAATAACATGTATACCTACTGCTAGTCCCTCTTAGATATCTAAGAATCCACTGAACTACCCTCCAGTGCTTCTTTCCTAGATTGACTCTAAACTTGCTGATAACTCTCACTGCTTGGGCAAACTCAGGTCTAGTGCATACCATGCACTTAACCTCATTATGTGAATCAAGACACTATTCATAGAACTATCCAACCATCAGCGTGCTAACCGATTTCACACAAACATCTGGAGACAAAATCAACCTGTGACCTTTCATGTCTCTAGAACACACTCATGCCAAAGAATCTTGCTGCTCCCAGATTCCTCATGACACACCTCTGAACTAACTTTGCCTTTAGTTCAAAAACTCCCTGCAAATGTGAACCTACAACAAGCACAACATATAATAACAAGATAATGTAGCTAATATTATCCAACTTGGTAAAGCAAACACAATGGTTAAACCTCCATTGTCTTGCAGCTTACTCAAGACCATATACCCTAGCCTTCTGTCTCACCTGTCCATTCCCACTCTTCTTTATCTTGAAAATCCATTTGTCTCTCAGTGCTTCCATCTAGCTGGCAACTCCACCAAAAACTCCTGTTTGGTTCTTCTCCAAGGAATCACATTCCTCATCCATGCCAAGCTCCCACTATTTCCTAGATTCTACTTGCTCTGCTTCTTTAATAACTTCCTGGTTCTTGACCATCAATGAGCAATAAGTAGTGTAAAGAAGGGAAATGATGAATTTGAGGCTTACTTACCCTTTCAGTCCTCCATATGGGTGCTTGAGACTCCTTGACAGCTTGCTGTCTACTTAAAATCCATCTTAGTGACTGATGTCGGTCACATCTCCGTCTACACCTGATCAACGTTAGTTCCATGTGACTACCTCATCACTGACATTAGTTCCCCCTGATTGGCACTGGTGTTTATTTGTCTAGAGTCACCAATGCCAGGTTACACATAGCCAACATCAATCCATGTCTGGATGTTGATGTCAGTTTTCTAACCGACGTCGGTCTCTATGTTTTACTTGTGAGCGATGACTTTTACCCATGAGCTCCTTCTGGATCAAAACCTTGTCCAAATAAACCTTGCTCTACTTAGAATTATTTAGCCCCTTGTGTTGATCTCTATCCATCATCTTCTCCTTGAAAACCAAGACTTTCTTATTCTTTTCACAAACATCAGATTTCTCAAGAAATGTCACTTTCTTCCTTTGCTTATAGAAATCTCAATCCATGCTTTTCAAATCTAAAATGATACCCTTTGACTCAAGAGCATGCATCCCCTTCATATTCATGTGACCAAGCCTATTAAGCCACATCTTCGAATCTATAGTTGAAGTAGATAAATTAGAAGGAGAATCAGTAATACAAGTAGATAGATAAAGTGTACCTACTTTCTTACCTCTTGATATAACAAGTGCACCCTTGGAAGCTTTCCAAGAATCTGCTGTGAGAGTTACTGTGCAACCCTCATCACCTAAATTTCCAATAAAAATCAAATTCTGCTTCAGGACTGGGACATGCATGACCTCCTTCAACACCCATGTGTTGCCTGTCTACAATTTCAGCTTCACTTTCCCTTTTCCAACCATTTGACAAGGCTTACCATCCCCTAAATAAATTTCTCCAAAGTCTCCCTGGACATATTCATGAAAAAATTCCCTATTTGGGGATGCATGGAAAGAGGTACCAAAATCTAAAACCCAAGATTCTACTTTACCCAAGGAACATACTAGAGCATCTTATGTAACAAACTCTACAACATCTGCTTCTTCATGTCCTTCATGCCGATCTTCATTCACCCAGCAACCTCTCTTTACATGCCCTTGATTTCCACATTTCTAGCAAGTTATTCTGCCATACCTAGATTTTGATCTCCTACCTATCTTTGACCTTGATCTCCCATGCTTGATCTTTTCTCTTTGCCTTCCCCTACTTTCAACACTCAAAGCATTCCCTGATGATTCACCTGTGCTTTTCCTATGAATTTCTTCATTCAAGATTACACTCACAACATCATCCACTTTTAAGATTTTTGAAGCAGATGCAGTATTACTAACTACCATTACCAAACTCTCCCAACTTTTAGGTAATGAGCATAAGATTAAGAGAGCCTTAATTTCATCATCAAAAACAATATTGACTAAATTTAACTAGTTTACCAAACCATGGAAATCACTAAGATGACTATGTATAGATCCACCATCCAACATTTGCAAATTAAATAATTGCTTCATAAGAAATACCTTATTCAAAGTTGAGGGTTTTTCATACAATTTTGCCAAAGATTCCATCAACTCTACTGTTGCCTTAGCCTATGATAAGTTGGAAATTACAGACGATGCAAGGCTCAACCTTATAGATCCTAGAGCCTTCTGATCAAGAACATTCCATTCTTCATCCTTCATATTCATGGGCTTGCATGCAACCCACCCAACGGTAAGTACAAATCTTTTTGATATAGATAATATTCTATTTGCATCCTCCATAATTGATATTTCTTGCCATTAAACTTCTCCATTCGTAGCTTACTTTCTTTTGCCATTTTTATACTCCCACTCAAATAGAAACCCTTGTGAGTGACCTGTAATCAACAAACACTAACCAGATCTGATACAACCTATTAGTAACCCAACCAAAAGCTCTGATACCAATTGTGAGGGGTGGAATCAAGAACATAAATGCTCTGATCCCAACTTGTCAAGATCTTAATCCTCAATAAGAGTACATATGATTACCTTGTATAAGCAACTAAACACAGAATTATACCAAAATGAACAAGTAACTAGAATTCACAAATAACACAGAATATGAGAGATAATACACAATCTTGTATTAATACTTATCCAGAAAGAAAACACAATAAATAAGAGGCCACTTCTCACACCTCTATAAGGCTTCCCACACCTCAAGGGCTCCCAATAATTCTCAATCAAGAGTTCACTCTCCTACCAAAAATGGTCCTGACACACAACTCAAACACAGAGTTGGTGTTCACCTCCAACCAGTGAGTAATAACACTGCCAGTACACAAGTACTCAAAGTACTTCAAGTAGATCTCCCATGAACTTGCAACAACCTGCAACTCAAATGATCTTACTTACACATGTAGATCTACCATGAACTTGCAACAACTTGCAATTCAAATGATCTTACAATTGGAAGGATCTACCTTGCCTTCCTCTATTGATCTTTAATTATAATACATGCCAATGGGTCTATAAATAGACCCCACACTATACAATAACTTAGACTTCTAATTTAAAATAATTAGACACGCAGCTCAAGACTTGAAATAGTCTTTACATGCAAACAATCAGTTCAACAAACTAACTGTTCATGCAACGAACAATTTTGGAACCGCATAGGCGACCGATGTCAGTCCCTGTCTGACTAGAGATGACCGACGTTGGGCAATTCCTACCGATGTCAGTTTCCCTTCTATTCACCCCTGACCGATGTTGGTTGGCATAATTGACGCTGGTGACTATGACACTCAGCAACTCCTCCATGTCTGCATACAGTGAAAATTTGAGCTCCACAATCTAACAATGCTCACCAAAGCCTATGGCACAATATGAGTGTTAGTAAATGTTGTGGTCTTAATTTGCACCCATTATGGGAGTTCTTTAGGCTCCCTCCAACTCAGCCACACAATGGGAACAATCTTAGGATGTGGGTGTCTTGTGATGAGATTGAGCCTCTAGAGAAGGTCAACTTCTTATTAGATATATCACCTAAATTAATCAATTACATAGAAAAGGGAGATAAATAGACAACAATGCATGAAACCATGTAATAAAGGTGATGAACCAATGTCTTGAACACCTATAATTACTCAAGACACACTATCAAACACTTTTAAGACTATTAAATATCACTTCATCGACTCTTTGACCACTTTCATATAAGTATTTCATAAAAAGGCATGAACTAGATATCATTTTAGCATGGGAGGGTAGTTTTTTAAAAAACTATCTATTTCACTTAGAATGACCTTTGAAGGCTAAAAAACACTTCATAAAGGTGAGAAAACTTAGACAGAAGCAAAGGAAAGCATAAATTCACTTAACCACATAAATAAATTAATGAAACACACTTCAATTTAGTTTGACAATGGAGGAATTCAATATTATATTGCATCAAACAAGTGTTATATTAAAATTTTGGCATAACATGGGCAAGCCAAAAACCATAAGAGTCTCTATATCCAAAAAATGAGAAGTCATTTGAGCCTTTTTTTAGAAGAATAAATGGGAGAAATATAGAAAAGGGAAGAGAGAGAGGGAACTTAAAAAATAAAAAACATTAAATGAGGCTCAATTACCTTCTTTGATTAACATTGATTTGAGGATGTTGAGTCATGATCTATCCAACATGGAGAAGTCCCCAAAGGCTCTTGGAAATTTATTAAATTCTCTATTGTCTTTCTCAATATCTAAACTCTCCACCATGCTTGATCTTATTATGTTCTTCATGTTATCAATCTTAAACTCATTCCCTAGTGTCCCTTATGATATTTCTTGCACAATCACAATTTTTCCATTACTCCCAAATCCTAAATATAGGTTCATTATAGATGAAACCCAATCACCTTATTAGTTTTCATGTAGCCATAATTGTAGTGAAGATCTATTAGCTAGGGTTTTTAATTATTCACAAGATGTAAAACCTATGTCTAAGATATCTTGGGAGGTTTTATAAGAGATTTAATGGTTTCCTATGATTTTTTAGGGCTAACTCCGGTAACCCAAATTATATTTGATCTCACATTTATTCATTCACCTACCTAGGGTGGCAAAATCTTTAATTTGATGTGTTTGCTTTTGTGGATTTTACTTGGGATACTTATTCTATTTTAAAACATAACCATTGCAAGCCTAGACACATTTTCACATCCTATGCTCCCTATAACTCAATCAAATCTACTTTGTTGATCCTCTCAAGAGTCTTTTGGCTTTGACCTTCATCATTACCATTGATCTATAATCTACACCTAGATTATACCACTTGGTAGCCCCACATTTATCATCATGATCTTTCTATTTTTCATATTTTTAACATGCTTACACCATGTATAAACCTCATGTGCAATTTGGCTTATTGACCTTTTGAGTTTATACACACCATTAATCTACTTTGAATAGTTGAATGTGTGTTATTAATTTTATTACTACTCCATCAAATGCACACCATCAATCTAGTAAATCATTATGATCATCTAATATGTCATCACTACGTTTGTTCTTAGGATATATTGACATTTTGTCCTAGATCTCATCATTGATCTCTAACTACATTTTTAAATGTGCATCATAGATCTTTCTTTGACTTATTAACCTAGATGAGCACTTGTGTTCCATTGATCCTCAATCCCAACCTTTGAGATCATTGAACTTTTTGATCTTGCATTCAAATTCATCTTTCTAAGGATTTTTTGAGTCCAAATGACTATTTCATATGGCCTTAACATGACATCCCTAGGCACGTCTCACACTGGTAGATCAGATTTAAAGGCTTGTATCTTGAGATACAAAATATAGCAAGATACCAAATTTGTAAGGGGTGACCTTAGTAAAAAATAAATCATGCTCATGTAATTATTTAACACTAGTTAACCTCCTAAATTAAATTTATGAAATTTAGAATCAAACTAATCTATTCATCTCTATATGATGTGTTAATATAGTATGGTTCCCAACTCATTGACTCATAAGACAAACTACCATGAACTACAATGTTTTGAATGGTAAGGTTGACAATTAGGCCTATAGGGGAAAATTTTTCAATATTTTTGTGACTCATCTAGAAATCATGCCTTTTATGCTATGAAAACTATAATGTTTACATGAATTTTGGACTTATAAATGATGAGGAATCTGATTCAGGACTATAATAGACCTTTTGACTTTTCAAGAAGACAACTCCTTCCTCCAAAACAAGGAAGAAAACACACAAAATAGTGAAACTACTCTAAACAAACCAAATTCACAAATAAATTACTTATTTAAGACAAACATAAATAATTAATGTGATATAACAACACTTAGAGGAAAATAAATATACTAACTATGTACAAGGAACGTAGCTTCCTTAATAACAATGTTTTATATGTCTCACATTAACTATAATAAGAATCTCTTTACCATACATCCTAAAAATCTAGAAGGAATTATGGGATTTGTAGCTAGCTATTCAGTATGGGTCATTCCAAATAGTGTCAAACTTTGTATGCCTTCGTAGTTTATCTCTATCCTCATCCCACTTGAAAACCAAATCTCCTTCTTTAAAAATTATTGGAGAAGATCTTTTGTCAAAGGCTCTCTTCACTTGTGCTTGGTGAGTTTCCATGGCTAACATGGAATAATTTCAAACCTATTTTATCTCCATAGACTTAACATATCTAATTTTCATTGGCTCATTCTCTAATAACTCAAATTGATGCATTAGTTCTAAAGTAGGAAACTCAAGAGAAATAGGCAATCTTGCTTCCTTACCATATACCAACTTGTATATATAATTGGATAATGATATTTTATATGTGATTTGATCATCTCAAAGTTCAACTTGAGATACCATGACGTCTGATTATCTTCAATAGTTCTCCTTATGATCTTCAATAGGTTCTTATTTGTAAACTTAACAATGTTATTTTCTTGTGATAGTAATTTGATGAAATAATGAGATAGACCCCATGTTTAATAGCTGATTGGATAATCCTAGTCCCTAAAAAGGCCATAACATTGTCAAAAATGATGGTTTAAGGAATTCCAAATCAAGTAAGCAAACCTTCATATATATATCTATAACATTAGATTTGTTTGATTCTTTTAATGCTACTACCTCTATCCATCTAGGTAAGTAATCTATAATAATTAGTAACCATTTATGTCCTACACTTGAAGGGGGATTTGTAATAAAAATAAATTCCAATCCCCATTAGATAAAATGTTAATCCACTATAATTGGTTGGAGAGGTAAGGCTACAAGATTCACCTTTCCTACAAACATAGCACACTTTTTGCACTTTCTAACCCATGCATGACAATCACCAAATATGATAAGACAATAATAGGCACATATAATTATATTAAGGGATATGGTCCTTGTATAATATTTCCCTCCACCATGTCCATAATGAAATTGCTCAAGAAATCTCTATGTTTGGCTTGGCTCGATACATCTTAACAACATGCCATTGATATCTTTCTTGAACAAAACACCATCAACAAGAAGAAATGGAATTGATTTCAACCTAAATATCATATTTTTGAAGCACTAATATGAGAGGGATAAATACCATCATGGAGATATCTTACCATGTCATGAAACCAACTAGAAGATGAGGTATGATCAGCTGCAACCTCTTCATCATTTTACACCATAACCATCCCAACATCCTTTTGAAATCCCTAAGCTATGTGCTCAGAAAGTATTTTCTCTATAAATAGCTTTGTGACCTTATTTCTACATCATACTCCATTAAATTCATTATCTAACTACCTCTTTTCTCATTTATGTCTTTTTTCAAGAGAAATCCTTTGATACTTGGATGGGCAACCATTAGATGTATCTTATTGTGAGACAATAAGTATCTAAATTTCCTCAAAGACTTTATAACTTAAAGTTCATGTTTTTCAATAAAATAGTACTTAGTTTTATATTCATCCAAGCCTTGACTAAAGAAGGCTATTGGTTTCTCTAAAGCCTCATGATTATATTTCATAAGAATGACTAAAATGGTATTTGTGTTACCATAAGTGTACAAGATGAAACCCTTTTTGAAATCTAGGTTTATAAGGGTAGGGGAAATATATATGACCTTTTTGATCTTTTCAAAACTCTCTACTCCTTCCTTGGACCAACTAAAAATTTGATTCTTCTTTAGCATGGTTGTAAGTGGCTTAGTTAAAGTTGAAAAATCTGAAATATATCTTCTGATAAAATTGATTTAACATAAGAAACTTTGTAAAGCCTTCTTGTGTTTGGGAAAGGTAAGTGTAATAATTTAATCTATTCTTTTAGGATTTATACTCAAACCATTTTTTTAGATCACATGTCAATGTAACTTACCTTCATAAACTAAGAAGACACACTTTTTGGGCTATAGAAATACCCCAAATTGCGTACACCTCTCAAACACTTGCTTGAGGTGAAAAATATGTTCACTTGTAATTTTTGATAATAATATTATTTAATCCAAATAAACAAGTATAAAATTGTTAAGAATACCCTAGAGTTCCACATCCATGGCTCTCTAAAAGGCTGCTCCAGCATTGGATAAAATGAAGGTCATCTTTTTATATGAAAATGTCCCCATTTGGTAATGAAGGTTGTCTTGAATTGGTATTCATCCTTGACCAAAATATGATTGTAACCATTATATCCATCCAAAAAGGAAAACCTCTCTGAACCTACAATCATCTACAAAATTTGTTCTTTGGATAGCAATGTATAATTATCTTTAAGGGAAACCTTACTCAAATTCTATAAGTCAACACATAGTCTAATCTCACCAGTATTATTTTGTATTAGAACAAGGTTTGCCACCCAAGTTGAGTGCTTGATTGGAAATATTATATCTAACTTAATGATCTTATAAATCTCAACCCTCATCAAAGGCTCAAGCTTTAGATTAATAGGCATTTGTCTTTGTCTTACTATTTTAGTTTTAGCCTCCAACTCAATGACGTGTTTAGCTATACTTGGATCAAATACTTTAAGATCACTATATTGAAATTCAAACACATCAACAAATCTTTTCCATAATTCAGTGAAATATTACCTTTATGAAGGGGTTCATACCTTTCCTAACTTCAAGTTCTTACCAGCTATAATCTCCATATTGGAATAGTGTTCCTCCTTTATTCCCAAATATAAAATTTCCCTTATCAACTCATCATCACCAATACAGTGTGATGAATCCCTTTGGAAAATTATTATTTTTTAGTTGCACAATGTAGTCACTATATTTCTATAAGAACTTTGATTGATTTCTTGAAGAAAATTTAACCTCTTCTTGTAAGAACCTAACAATTTGATTGTCATATTTAAACACTTGCCAATTCTCATGGTTATCTAGAATAGAATGTCTTAAAACCATCTTAATTTGTGACTAAATTTTTTCACTCTTTATATCAACTAAGATACTAAATTGTACCCTAATGGTAGTTAATCTATCTGCATGTTTGTTCTCATCTCTTGGTCTTGCTTGAATGTTGAAACCCTAAAAATATTCAAGTAAGTCCCAAACCCTATTATTATGGTATCTAATAAATAATTTTTTTCATACATTAAGACCTCTTACTTTGTGAACTACAATCTCACTATCACCAAACACGTACAAGGTGTTGACTTTAATCTTTCTAGCCCATTACAAATCGTGCACTAGTGATTCATATTCTGTAAAATTATTTGAACAAACAAAATAAAATTTAAAATAATATAAATACCTTTAATTTTTTAAATAAATTAATATTTTTCCAACCCTAGTACTATGCTTATTCCTTGATCCATCAAAGTATAATTTCCATAGACCATCACTAGACTCATTATCCTTTATCATGGCTAGAATTGTTGCATAATTTTCATGGAGGCAATAAACACCAAATCCTTCTTCTTAAATTAGATTATAAGGATCATTATCATGAAATATAGAGACCCAATCATCAAGGAACAAGTTTGAAACTCCATCCAAAGGTGATCATATTTCTACTTCACTATTTTCTAGCACTTCATCTAAGATGACATAGTTAGTGTTCACAACACTTGGTATATATGCCTCCAAATGGAAACATGAAATGGGTTCATAATTTATTATCACCTTGGTACCATATCTGGTTTTTAACACTAAATATGTCTAATGACCCGATAAATATCCTCTAATCTTTGAGGTAAATTAGGGAGGTAAGTCTACCACAATTACATCCTATTGAATGGTAACATTTGGACAAACATGTAGTGTCAAATTTATATCTTTGATAATTATTAATATCTTCATTTTTGATCCATATAGTTATAATACCCCTTTATTATTATTTTCTCATAAACAAGACCAAGCTTATCTACAATTTTCTTAGGCATAACAATGTTACTAGCTCTACTATCGACCAGATAGTTATGGACCAAAGTGTCCCCAACTATAAAAGAGAGGTAGAATGGAGGAGTTTTATTTGATTTCAACATATATTTTTACACCTTTTCCATATTATGTACCTACTTTACTCATTTCTTAGTTGGATGATCTAAATTGGTTAGGACAACACCTTCATTCTCAATTGGTTTTATAAACACTTTGAGAGATGAAAGTTCTTGAATGAGCATATCCTTTTGCCCTAAAATATCAAGGGAATCCCAAATGTTAATGCTAACATTAGACTTATTAATTTTATCCATTATATTTAATTTGGCCCCATAACCTTTCGCTACACTTTCTAAACTATCATTTCTCATGAACTAAGGGCACTTAAGAAACTTTCCCAACCTCTATATTCTAAGTTTTTTACGTTTTAGGGGTAACAAGTTGGTATTTAATACTATTGGAAACAATATTATGATTACTTGAATCAATACTCACATCTTGAGCCTCATCAATAGCTCTTATTTTAGCTTTATTTAGAGCTACAACTTGACCGATTATGTTTCTAGTCTCACCGACTTGATTGAATGCAATATGATCATTCATTTGCCAATTAACAATAATGGAATTAGGATACCCTTGAACTTGTTGAGGTTATATTTATGTTAAAAAACTTTTCTCTTGATATTGACCTCCTAGAAGAGGAAAGTCTTCTTGTGTCATTTGTGGCATAATGATGTTTTGTGATATCAAGCCAGGGTTTTGAGCATCATTGAGATTAGATGGTTGCCGACCTAAATATTGAATCAAGTTATTTTCAGGTGGTATGGGAAAAATATATCTTGAAGAGGAAGGTGTTTTAGTATCAATGGATGCATATCTTATAGCTTGAGTTAAGGATCCTTGTGATTGGTAGGGGAGTCTATTTTCTTTGAACCCTTGATAAGGAGGCATTTGATCTCTAAAGGGATGATATATGTTTTCATTTTATTATTGATAAGGCCTATTAGACTAATATTATTGTCTCTTGAGTTGCACTATTTCATTCCCAAAAGATTGTAACAAACTTTTCAATTCTTTAATCTCACTATCTTGACTAGAAGGGACTTCAATTTCATCTTTAGGAGATGGAATATGAGATAAATATGGGACATGAGGGGATGGATATGATTTTAATTTTGATAATATATGTATTGGCTACCTTGGGGAGAGTTTACCATTTTAAATCAATATGTTCTCTATTCTTATTACAAATTCATAATCATCTAGCAAGGTAATACCACCCATTAAATGTATCATTACACTAATATTAGAGTTGAAGGCTTTTAGATAGTATAATAAGGCATACTATTATGATGGCCTTATCAATGCAGGTATCTTGGTCCATGTCTTTTAGAATTTGATGTTAAATTTAAACATAAACTCATAAGGAGCTCTCTTTATGGTAGTCAAGTATTCAACTAATGATAGGTGATCAGATTTATCTTCAAATTATTTTATTAAGGATTCATATAATTAATCCAAGTTATAAATTTAATTTAGTGGGATATTTATATACCATTGTAGTGTTTTTCCTTTGAAGGAAGCAATGAACAATCTAATAGTCACATTATCTTGAACAACATTGTATACCAAATAAAGGTTGGCAACATCCTAAATGTGTTTAATAAGAGTTTTTTGATATTATCCTAAGAAGAGTGGGATAATCATGAGGGAAGACATATAAATATCATAATAATGGGATAAATTTAGCGGAATACCTCTATTAAATAAAACAAACACTTGATTCCTGATGGCCATCTAGATAGTGGGGATTCCACTACTTCGGACAATAGGATGATTAGGAGATGAATATTTATTTTGAGTATATGGTTTTATCCTACTAAAACTTTCTATTTTATATGAATTACAAGGAAACTCAATGAATTCAAGAGGAATACCTTTACTTGCTGACCTTGTAGTAACATTTGGCATGAGAGTATTACCTAGATAATGATATAAACTCTATAATCTAAGGAATTTTTAGCTTTTGATGATGATGGATGTCATTCTCTATTGAAGTTCCAAAATTAAACTATGCCAAGGAGAATGGGTCCCACTAGGCATGATAGAAACTATTATGGTCTTAATTTGCTCTCATAGGGGGATTTCTTTAGGATCCCTCTAACCAAGCCACATAATGGGAACAACCTCAGGATGTGGGTATCCTATGGTGAGGTTGAGCCTCTGAATAAGTTCAAATTCTTATTGGATCTATCACATAAACTAATCTCTTGCTTGGAAAAGTGAGAGAAATAGATAGTAATACATGAAAACATGTAAGAGAGGTGATGCACCAATGTTTTAAACATGTATCCTTAAATAAGACACACTACTAGGCAATTTTAAGACTATTAAATATCACTTCATTCACTCTTTGACCACTTTCACATAAGCATTTCATAAAAAGGTATGAACTAACTATCAATCTAGCATGGGAGGGTAGTTTTTCACTTCCAAACTAGTCAACAAACTATCTATTACACTTATAATGACTTATGAAGGCTATAAGACACTTCATTAAAGTGAGAAAACTTCGATAGAAGCAAAGGAAAGAATAAATTCACTTAACCATAATAATGAATTTATGAAACAAAATTTAAATCAACTTGAAAATGGAGGAATTCAATCTTTTATTACAACAAATAGGTGTTACAGTGCAAATTTGGCATAGCCTAGGAAAGCCAAAAATCCTAAGTCTCTATCTCTAAAAAATGAGAATTCCTTTAAGCCCCTTTTCAGAAGAAGAAATGGGAGATATATAAAAAAAGGGAAGAGAGGTCAAATCGATTAAACATCATACATTAAATGAGAATCAACCACCATAATTAATTAACATTGATTCAAGGATGCTGAGTCATGATCCATCCAACATGGGAAAGTCACCAAATGCTCTTGGAAATTCATTAAATGCTCCATTATCTTCCTCAATCTCTAAACTCTCCACCATGCATTATATTTTTATGTTCATCACATTATCTATTTTGAACATGATCCCTAGTGTCCTTTCTAACATTTATTGCATAGTCACATGTTTTCCATTAATCCCAAATCCTGAATATAGGTTCATTATCGATGAAAAACAATCACCCTATTGGTTTTCATGTAGCCATAATTACAGTAAAGATTTGTAGGCTAGGGTTTATAGTTATACACAAGATGACCTACATGTGAAAGCTATTGAGAGGTTTTAGTAGATCTTTAATGGCATCTTATGATCCTATATGTTTGGCTCTAATAACCCAGATCATATTTGATATCTCCTTTATTCATTTACCTACCTGGGTTGGTGAAATCTTTGTTCTAATGTGTTTTCTTTCATGGATTTTCCTTGGGATTCTTGTTCTATTTTAAAACTTGACAATTGTAAGCCTAAACATTTTTCCACATATTATACTCCCTAAAACTCAATCAAATCTACTTTATTGATCCTTGTGGGATTCTTCTAGATTTGACCTTCATTATTGCCATTGATATATGATATACATCTAGATTATGCCACTTATAAGCCTCATGTTTATCCTCAAGATCTTTCTATCATTTTTATTTGGTTAATGAACGTTCACCATGTGGCATCCTCATATTCAATCTAGATTATTGACCTTTTGACCCTATGTGCATCATTGATTTACTTTTCATGGTTCAATGGATGCCATTAATTTTCCTTCTACTCAATAAAACATGCACTATTGGTCTGGTATGTCACCATGATCATGTCATATGTCATCACCATGTTCATTCTCAATATATATTGACTTTTTGACCTCAAATGTACCATTAATCTCTAACAATATGATTAAACATGCATTGTAGATATTTGTTTGACTTATTGACCTTAATGAGCACCTGCATGCCATCGATCCTCAATCCTAACCTCCAAGAATATGCCACTTATCGACCTTGAATTCAAATTTAAATTTATAAGGATTTTTTTAATCCAAAATACTATTTTTTGTGTCATTAACTGGACATACGTAGGTATGTCTCACACTATTAGACCATTTTAAAAGGCTTGTAACTTGAGATAGAAAATACATCAAGATACCAAATTTTTAGGGGGTGACCTTGGTATAAAATGCATCATTCTCATGTAATTAGTCAACCTTGGTTGACCTCCTAAGTGCACTTTATGAAATTAACAATCAAACTAATATGTTCATCCCTACATAACATGTTAAGATAGTCCAGTTCCCAACTCATTAACTCACAAGACAAACTAGAAGGAACTCAAAAAAATTTAAATGGTAAGGGTGACAATTTGGTGTGGCAAGAAATTTTCAATAGTAAAAAATGAACATAAACATGCATAATGTAATACTAATTAATCTATATATAGATAAGACCCTTAATGCATGGAAAATAAGAGTAATATTATTTAAAAGCCAATACTTATATTACTTCTATCTACTAAAGAGAGAATCAAGGTTAAAGACACTTACCTAAAAGATGAACCCATCAAGAATAAATATCTCCCTTTGCCAAAGGGGCTTTAAAAGATTTTTTTGTGGTTTATAAGGATCATTAAGAAAGGACAAAACATCTAATACTTATCCACAAGGCTAGATTATCTAAGTAAAAACCCTAAATTAAGACTCCTCAAGTAGAATGGTAGAAGAGAAACTTGTAAATAAGAAAAAATGAATAATAAATATTGATGTCTCTCTAATAATGTTGAAATGATCTTGTACATATATGTGGAATTATCCCTAAACCCTTCCAAAAGTTTTGGCCAATAGGGTTGACCTAGTTGACCTAGTATCATTATTGATAGAAACTTAATAGGTTACATGTTAGGTCAGTCAAGAGTCTATGGCCTTTCTAACCTAGATTTTATTTTATAACAAATTGTTATCTTATCAGCCTAAGGAGAAGTCACTTGTTGATTAAGAGAGGGAAGATTCATACTATAGGTTAGTGTTGCCAAAGATTCCATTATAGGTGTAATATCTTCCTCATAAATGGAGTATAAGAATATGATTCCCTCTTCCATACCCATAGTGTTGGCCTTAATCTGAATTAACTCTTCAAATATTTCTTGTTTTACCTTCATCAATTTAATAGTAAACATTTGAAATTAAGGAGCCTATTCTTCCACCTAGTTCTAACCAACAGTTGATGTCTCCCCTACACCTTGATTTTGATCTTGTTATGGATCTATCATCATAGTGGGTGGGTTTTGAGGGTCTTTTTTTTGGTCATGTGGTTGATATAAAGGTTTTCCACTCCATTAATTATATTATGTCCATCCCCCTAATGGTGGGATTCTAAATTTAGCTTACCCATGTGTAAGGGAGGGGTTTTCTTAGATTACCCTCAACAAGTCTTCAATCAAGCCAATAGTCCTATCTCTTTCTTTGAATTTTGCATCATCTATTGCATTGATGAACATGAAATCATGATTAAAATTATCATGCTTGTAAGGGGTCTAAATCCCTATGGGGTAGAGTAGATAAGGTATAAACCTCCTTACATTACTAGCCTCTTTGAAGTGCCTATGGTATGTGTATTACATTCTCCAAATTATAATATGGGATCCATGGAAATTACTATTATTTCTCTTGGTTAGGTCCTCATATATCCCATTATATAATTATAAGGAAATTTGATATTCAACAAATTTATCTAGGATGAATTTGGGGGGATGAAGAGGGTCTACCTTATGTCCACCAACCATGATAACTATATAATCTAGGTATAACCAATAATCACCCAAAGATATGAGTGTATTAGTTATGCTCTTTTATATCAAGGCTAGAATTTTCCCATGAATTTCCATCCAAACTTGAGGATATATATCCTTTGCAATTCTATAAATATTCCTCACATATGCATATATGTGGATGAATGAATAGAAACCACATATTCTATTATTGATATACTCATGGTTTGGATTCCTTAGAATCCAATTATGTCTATAGACACTCCCCATGACTTCATCTAAAAGATATGGCATCATGTAGAAGATACCACCTTAGGACCTCTTTTTTTTGTGTAGAATAAATGCTTGCAAGTGGGCATTGATAATTTCCCCTAGTACATAGTTCACTCTTAGGTGATGATCCAATCAAGTAGTGGCACCCATTATAGGTGATGAAAATGAATACTTGGATAGCTAAATAGTTAATTTAACAATGCCATGCCAATATGAATTCCCATATAGAATTGAGTGATGAGCACGGGGTTCTTGTTGGTTTCCTTGAGTGTAAAATTATTTCTTGGAAGAAGCCATTTCCATACTTCTTGTTTCATGTTATTATTTTTATTTCAACCAACCACATCATGTAAATAAAATGTAGTTTCTATAATGTGAAAACATAAATACCTCATGAATGTATCACTTGATATAAATTTAATGATGGTTTTTTTATTGATATAATATAATAATCCATCATCTATACCTATCCCTTCAAAGAATAGGTCTCTCAATAAGTCAATGCATGACATGAATTCTATCTTATCAATTGCATACTAGAGTGTTTGGTGTTTAAAGGGTAGTAAGTTAGGTGCAACTTGTTTTTCTCTTATAGAGATGTCTTCCTCATAAGCAAACTGGTTGACATTCTCTAAGACCTCCCATAGATTTGAGTGATTGGCATGAATACCATCGAACACTATCACATCAAAAAATATATCTAAGTATTATGTTGAATCTTTAATAGAGAACCTATATGGTGATGGATCTCCCTTGAATTCCATAGATGAAGATGCCATTATTGATTCTTAATACTGGTAAGTTTCATGCTTTTGAAAATGGTGACCTAGAACTATGTTATACAAATTGAAAATTATTTTAAATATAGTTAAGGATTTTGAAACTATGTAAGTCTATATGCACATGATCTCAATGATAATCAAATGATGTGATCTTAATTAATGGTTTGATGTTATAGATTTTGGAATTCATTCCAAATCATGTACCATTAATCATCAACATCTAAGATCTTATCACCTTGATTAAATTCAAATTTGACCATCTAGGCATAGTAGGCATGCCATGTAGGATGTTTACTTATTAAAGGTTTCATGGTGTTATTCCCTTTTTGACACTTGTCTACATATGGTTGAGTTGAGGGGTTGAATTTTGAATTCAATATGAATGATGTGATATGGTGAAGCCAAAGTTCTAAATAAATGACCCTAAAGACCAAAATTTTATTCAGATAGATTCCTTCAAGAACATTTGTTGAGGAAAGTCATCAAAGGCTATGTTCCTAACCAAAAGGTTCTGAATGAGATTCACTGAGGAGAAAGTTCCCAAAAACCAAAAATTCCTTCATGAAGATTATCATTTGAGAGGAAGTTGTCAAAGAGAAAATTCCTGAGTGAAAGTCTTCGAATAAAATATACCAAAGAGAAAGTTCGTAAAGACCAAAAACTTCTAACAACTAGTGCTTATGAAGTTATTTTTTTGCATAAGAGGTGTTGAATAAAATGATCTAAAGGAAAGTTTATGATTGAAAATCTATCAATCGAAACAAAATCTAAAATAAATTTCCCAACTAAAAAGTTATCGAAGACCAATTCCAAATAAAATGAATTTGAATAAGTGAATCTAAATAAAATAACCCAAATAAACAAACCAAAATACTTGTCACACATAACAAACTTCCAAATTTTCCATTAATATATTATTTTAAATCATTCCTAATGAAAATGGTTTTCAAGAGAAAATAGGTGCACCCAATAGTGGTTTAATGCTAAAAACATCTAATTTCTTTAGATATAAAAAACCAACCAAACACACATGCATGTCCAACATAATAAATAAACCTTCTAAAAATAAAGGGGGTTCTCACTTCTCAAAATAAAATATGGAGGTGGTATGTGTTGAATATAAAAAATCTATCTATAGTGGTGTGATTCATCTCATTTTTCAATTGGGATATGTTATAGTCTAGTGATACTCAATGTCTATGGTTGCACTTCAATAGTTCACATTTGGTGGTTCTATATTTTCTCTGACCAGGTTTGAGTCTAGTAACACTCAAGGTCTATGGTTGCATGTAGCGATCTAAATTTTGGGTTTCCACCCATTCAATTATTTTATATATCACTATAAATATTTAGATGATAGTTAGACTAGAAAATATTTCCAACTCAAGGGATTTCACTAATTTTTAAAGAGATAATTGCCCACTATAAATTGGTACAAGCTCAACATTTATTTAAATGCCTCAATAAGGTGGAACACATACCTTTTCACTTTCAATTTACAATTAAATTATATTTTATACTCCTTCAGGTGTATTCTTTCCTTTTTCTTTTTTATAGAAAAAAAAAATTTCAATTTTTATCTTTTATATTTTCAAATATTAATAGTATCTAATTTTAGTGGTATTTTTGTCAATTTTTCATTAAGGAATATTGAAAAATCAAGCTTCATATAAAAATTACAAAGTTTGTATACATAGTTAGGTTCACAAATTCTTTACTCTAGTAATTTCACTTCATTACATCACTAGAATAAATTGAGTAAATATGTAGAAACTCATAATTAATCATTTAGTGTTTAATAATGTTTAATATTTACATCCTTACCTTACTTGTCTATTCTCTATTCAATTAAATTTAAATATCTATGAGAGCCTTAATTATTCCATTTACTATATTTAAATTATTAGAAAAATAATTATTAAATCCCTTTTATAATCATAGCTTACTATCATCAAAATCCCAATAGTATTTGTTATTCTAAGACAAAACTACACTAGATAAATAGGGTGATAACCAACCTTATCCACTATTGTGGTTTTGTGCCCTACACTCCAATGGTAAGTTTTCAAATTTAAAATATTTCATATTGGCCCTTCCACACTTTTATAAATGTTAATTAATGTAAATATTCCAAACATTCCTTTTTATAAACTCATCAAGGTCAATAAATACATATCTAACAATCACTTTGCAATTTTATTACACATTGAGCAAATAGGAACTACTATTTCCAATTCAAATTTGTATTTATTGTAGTAGTCATAGAAAAAATTAAAGTCATTTTTATTGTAGGTCAATAACACTCATTATCAAGCATTTAATTCAATTTTATAGTTCCATCCATATATAAAATATCAATATTGACACAATCACTATAGGAGGGAGAACTACATCATCCTAAGGCCCTTTTGGTATATGTACTTAGCACTTAGATTACGTAAGGTTTTCTTAGTATAGATCAATTACTCCCCTTTACAAATTACCCCATTTATATTTGAACTTTTATTTTATTTATTTATATGAACTAAGATTTTTTCTATTACAGGTCTTCCATGCATCAAATCAACTCCAACATATTATTAATAGACCTTCTCAAATAGTCACAAACACTAAAATATTAAAAAAAATCACAATCAACTAGGACATAGTCATATTTAAAAGACAAGGTTATAGTGTGTACCTCTCCACCTTAATATAGACCTATCTCGATACATCATAAAATTTTATTTTTGTCCATAAAATAGTTCATAAATATTTATAGCTATGTCTACATCAGATATTTTCCTAAATAATTAAAATCAATCATATCCAAGCTAAGTTGTACCTTTTATTATTTGATAATATTAATATATCATTTCAAATTATGTATTTTATTGTATTTCATACTTAGGTTATGTTTGTTTTGTAGTCTAAATCAATATTTCAATAATCTAGTGTTTGTAACATTTCAATGATAAATCATAAATAAACATTAAAAACATATCACATGTTCCATTTTTATATTTGACATCGATATATCAATAAAACTACCCATGTTTTGGATTGGATGACATTACAAGGAGATAAAGATGAGAGTTTAGCTTTAAAACCCATGTGGATTCTAACATGCAAGATGTTGGGCCTTATAGGCTAAGATCTAGACATGGTCAGGGTTCAATGCGATCAATATGATGAGGAAAATTCCACTTGGGATGATACATTACCCTTTAGGGTCTATTATATCAAACTATTTCAATGAATTGTATGAGGAAGTATCCAAAAGGGGAGGGGATGTGAGGCCCAATTTTCACAATTCTTATTTTTTGAATTATTTTTGTTATTTTAAACTTATTCTACTATGATGTGATTTATATATTATTTTATGCATGATATTATTATTATTATTATTATTATTATATTATGATTATAATATTATTTTTTACATATAATATGTTATTAGTTTTATTACATGAGCATTATTCATATCCTAGTTGTAAAAGATTTTAGTTTGGTCATTGAGATGTATAATTGTAATATCTTACTAGCATAGATAGTATTTTTTATCATGTGATTTGATTTGAGTGCATGGATACTTTTGTGTTGATGCATCGATATTACCTCATGATAATTACTAAGAATTTTTATTTAGGGATGGTTTTCTTATGTATGAATTATGTGTGGATACATGTTGATATTTTTATATTCATTTGTTTCATCTATATAGGGTAGAAAATTTTATGGGTGAAATCATATGCAAGTTATATGATCCCATGCAAGGGATATGGGACTACATTAATAATGGGTATATCAATGGTACTAGATGAGTTGTGTCCTAGATAACACTTTTAATTAAAAGCTAATCCTAGTTTTGTCTTGTATACTAGTTTCAAGTCTTTGGCATTTTAGACATACTTATCACTATTCACACCCCTTTTCCACACCTTTAATTTATTTCAACTTTTTATTTAGTCATATATCTGAATAAAAAACCAACTTAAGTTGTCACTTTATAAAAATCTCAGATATAAAAATATACCCAAATTTTCAAGGTAGGAAAAAGTGGAAAATATATATTTTAAGTGTATTTAAGGCCCTTTTACCAAAGGTGAGATTTGAACGTCTTTTATATCTTAAAAAATATTTTTTAACACCATTTATGACATGGGAAAGAGGGAAATTAATGATCATGGGTGAAACTTTCTTACTCACATGGGTTTGTAAGACAAGTCTATACATAAGAATTATTTTGATATAAGGGCCAAAAATTGGGAAAAGATAAGGGTTAAATTCCCATTAGCCATTATGTTTTAGTTATTTTTATATATGATAATGTAAATCATTCCTTGAAGGAAATTTTTGGTCATAATTTTCATTTTAAGAGTTGATATTGAGCTTGAGATGAGGAATAATTTTAAATTGTAGAAGGATCTCTTGTGGTAAGGCACTTGTAGGAGGAATTATTTCTTACAATTATTTCAATTTATTTCTCCCATTTCTTAGTTTTGAAAGTAGATAAAATAAATTTCATGATTAGGGTGTGTAGAAGAATACTTTGTAGAATGAACAGGTGAATCCATATGAATGTGGGAGCTCCTCCTTAGCTAGGAAGGAATAACTTGCAAGTAGCACATACACTTGAAAAGGGGTTGGTCAGATGGTTGGTTGAGTGGACTACCTAGCGTATAATAGATATGAGAAGCAAAAGGCTTAGTAGGAGGTTGTAAATTCACTTTTAATAATAATCAAGTATGATAACAAAAAATACTTGCATGTAATGGTAAGAAAATAAATGTTTAATAGAAATGAAATGATAACTTTTTCGTGAAATACAAATAATAAAATTTAATGTTGAGAGGGTTGAGGTCTGGTCCAAAAAATAAAAAGGGTTTTGTGATTAGAGGGAAACATAGAAAGTGAGGTGTGATTATAGGCAAAAAGATGAAATTACTTTCTATAAAGTTCTACCATAGGGAACTATTAGCGATTAGGTAAACCATTAGTGGTTAGGGTAAACCATCAATGGTTAGGTAACCATCAGTGGTTAAGGTGAACTTTTAGTGGTTAGGGAAACTATAAATAGTTTCTTGTGTAAAATCTAGAAGTGAATAAAATAGAAGTATAGATTGGATTTTGGTCAAACAAAGGTTGGGTATGAGGCTCAAATATGGGAAGTGAGGTATAAGAGGACTATGTAAGGTATTGGTACTAAAATTAGATAAATCATAAAAAATAAACATAGAATACGTATCACTAATCGAAATAATTCTAAAGTGATGTGGCTAGAGTAATGGTGCTCTGACCTTTTGGTATTATTTTAGTAGACTTTCAAGTCTCAAAAAATGATGCTTGCTCATTCATATGGATGTTAGATACCTATAAGAAAGCCTGAATACTTGATTGTTGATAATAGAAGATCCTTGATCCATTACTTTTGTCTTTATTTTATAAGCAAAATTTTCTAAATGGGATTAGAGAGAGAGAGAGTTACTTAATTTACCAAGGGTGAGGCTACCTATTTTCATAGCTTTAAAATCTTTGTTTTAGAGACAAGTTGCCATTTTTGAAGTTGTTAAACTCACATAAAGATCTATCTTACATTTAAAGCTTTAAAATTGAAAGTGGGTACATAATCATCGATGGTTAGTAGTTACTATCGATGGTTTCCCTAACTAATAGTGGTTTAGGGGATAGAAGCAAAAATGGTTAAAAAGGGTGATTTAAATGATCAGTTAAAAGGTGGGTTTTGAGAACGTAGGTCATTAATGAACCTAATTATCATTCTAAGGGTGGGGTGACACTAAAACTATCATATGTAACTTTTAGGTGTCTACATTTTCCCCATTTTTGTTATTTAGTTTGGACAAGCTATTGAACAAAAATAAGAAGCTATTCAAGGTCTAAGTCTAGTTTCCCTAAGTCATAAGAGGAGATATCCCCCCTCAAACTAGAAATGATTGAGGTGTAGGGAAATTAGGTCATAGTTTCATAGGTAAAACAAAGTGGTTGAGGTGGTTATAGAGTCATGAACTCATGCACAAAAGGTGATGAAGAGTGATATCAATATCATATAATGACTAAGTTTAGTAAACTTAAAAAATAAGGTTAGGTGCCAGATAAACAAAAAAGGGTAACATGTCCATAGCATTGGTCATAGTTGATTGGGTTAGGCCTTTCAAGCAATCTCTAAAAATTTGGTTAGGTTATAGGTATCTATGTTTAGGAAGTGATCCAGTAAAACAACCCAAGTAATGGTTGGGTCATGCACTAGATGGTACAAAGTTCAAATGTTCAACCTGACAAAATTAGTCAGAAAGGTTAATCGTTAATATATAGTTAGTGTAAAATAGGTGAAAGATCTGGTTAAATCAAATAACATCAAATAGGATGTGAAGAGTCAAGAGGGGTAAGGTTTCATTGGAGAATTGGTCGAGCTAACTTTTATTGCACTAAGTGAGTGGAAACTACCTTCATAAATCCCTAGACACCCAGATCCAAAATAACTCTAGGCCTAAATGTAGTTCTAGGTAGAAGGTAAGGTAAAAAATTAAAGGGCAAGAAGGTTGGTTTGGAAAGGAAGATAAAAATAAGGGAAAAGGGAGTAAACCTAATCATTGATGTTTAGGGGGACCTAACCATCAATAGTTAGGGTAAAACCCTAAAACCTACGAGTGTAAAAGGTAAAAATAAAAGGTAAACTAGCTCATTTCGACTTTGAGCAATTACTGAGAGAGCACTTGAATGATTGGTAAGTGGAGATATAGGAGTGATTATTATCTTGTTAAGGGTTGATTGAGGTGGAATTTTATGAGTAGATAATTTATCTATTAAGTGATGGATGGGAGACATGGATGCATTTGAGCGAGGGTGGGGAGGCTCTGACCATGCCAGTGAATATGGAAAAAGGTAGGCTTTGTCTTTAAATTGAATTGAATAGGTAAAATTTTATGGATAGGAAAAGGTTAGAAAAGGGTAGATAGGATTAAATGGTGGGGAAAACAAGATAGGTGGGATGTCATGTCCTAAGGGTTGAGTTTGACAAGATGAGAAAAAAGGAGTAGTGGGATTGGGTAGGAAAAATTGGTAAATTGGTTTGAAGGAAGTAGGAAATTAGGTAAATTAGATGTTTTATAGGATATTGGGTATTGGTTTTGAAATAAGGTGGTATAGTTACACTCAGTAATCATTAGTAGTTAGACCCTAACCATTGATGATCAATGATGGGGGTCATGCAGACCCTAGAACCATCGATGGTTCCCTGAATCATTAATGGTTAGACAATAGATGGCCAACCTCTAAATCAAAAAGATTGGAAAGGGTGAATGGGTTAGGTTAGGATGATAAGGTGGAAGTAAAAGAGGTAGATAGGTTGAAAACATAGGTTAAGATGATGAGTTAGATCAATTTTTATGTTGGAAATGGGGTCTCAAGGATAGGTTGTAATTTCATAAGGGGTTAGGAATAGGTGGGTATGATGGATAGGAGTGAAGACATTAACATAAAAATTTGAATAGTATTATATTGGTTATATACGCATATGAGTGCATCTAGATGAGGGACTGGGTCCCTAAGATATTCATAGACTGTCAAGACCAAATGACAAATGTGGAGTGGAAACAAATGGAGGTGGTTGGCCTAAGGGCCATGTGATATTACCAAGACTTGAAATGAGATGAACATATGATTGTGGCCCTAATCAAGAGATGGGATTGATCTATAAACACCTTATTTCTCTTGATGGGTGAGACATAATGTTTTATAGAGGACATATACAGGATCACATGGCTACTAATTAGAGGGGAGGTGATTTACCATATAGAGAGCGAGGAGTGAGAGGATTTTATGGAGTGGCTATTTGGTGATGATTGGTAGTAGGATAGATTCCACAAGGGGTGTTATGTTATGGGTTGTTATATCAAAGGGCCCTAAATGATAGGTGTTTGATGACTATGATGATGATGATGGGGATCTCCTACTTTGATGTTCTAGACTTGAATAATGGTTGATTCCCCTCTTTATTACTAGGAGTGCTAATAGATATGTTACTCAAAGGCATGATTTTTAGATGGGCCCCTATATTATTAGTATATATCTATAGGGATTTCTAAGTATTTAGAGTAAGGAGACATTATGGCATCAACATTAGCTTTGTGCTACACTATTGGGAATATGAGCACATATGCATGATGTGACCAAATGGGTTACCATGGGATATATTCACACCTACATATTATAGAGTTGGTTTCATGTGATGAGATGGAGACCTTGCACTTTTAGGAGTAGGAGGTAGAGATAGAGATGTGGAGTGGTTTTGGGGTCAATTGGATAGCCTAGTTAAGATTACCATCATATGGAGGCCATATTTGGATTGGTCAATATGGATAAGATACAAGTATCATACCCTATCACTATAGAGATCTCCATGGGCTTATGATAGGAGAGATGGGGAGAGTTAGAAGATCCTAGTTGATCAGGTTAGGAGATAGTTCAATCTCTTATAGTATATACCTCTAGATGTGCCTCATTATAGGAGGGAAGATGATTATAAGGACATACTAGAGCCATAACTAAAGGAAGGGTTACCATATTTTTAGGAGCTACTAGCTAGAGATCTTATTGGTGATATTGAATCCATTGAGAGATACATAGGTTAGTACTAGACTAGGTATGTAGTTTCCAACTTTGGATGGGGAGACAATGGATAGGGGCTTATGGATTTTGATCCATCATAGGCACAAGGTAGAGGTGGATATGATTAGATAGCAGTAGCCCATACAATCACCCAAGATCAAGGGGATACATTATAGGCCTAGATTATTATTTTATAGGGATAGGTTACCACCCTGACAGGTGAGAGAGACCAGGCAAGGGCCATCCTTGTGTCACTCACTCAAGAGAGGGATACTCTATGACAAAGGGTAGTAGTTGTTGGAGGAGCATGAGTAGTGGACTCAATTTTGAAGATTTGTTATGCATCTACCATTGAGGAGATTAGATATTATGAGGCTATTATATTCACCTAACATGATTACCTAACATGATTAGGTATGGGTAGTATAAGATCACCTTGGTAGGTGGTCGAGTAGTGGCTACACTAGGTCAGTGGGTAGCTTCTACAATATAGGCAGGGACATTAGGGGGTCCACCACCAGATGGTGGAGTAAGTATAGGTACTCTAGGTGTACGTGGTTTAGGTTTAGGCCCATGATGAGATTGTATATTTTTTTATATGTATATAAGTATTTCATTACCGGCCTACATGCCAAAGATATGAGATGTACCAAAGAGAGAGAGAGATATTATGTGTATTATGATGTGTTATGACTTTGATGATTCTGATTATGATTATTGCATGTTTCTTGTTCATGTGTATGATATGTTACCATAGTCATGATGATGATATGATGTTATAGTTGATTTGATTATGATGTTATATGCTTATGGATGGCTTTATGATCATGACATTTATTAGGATGATTATTATGTTTATCATGGTTATGGTGAGTATGAGATGGATTATTACATGTTATGTTCTCATTATGTTGATTATGATGATAGTGATGATGATTATTAGGATGATATGATGACATGTAGAATCTGGTTTATTATGGTCATGATGTTTACATTGTTTATGAGATTGACTTTGACATGTTATGTTTTCATTATGTTGATTATGATGGTAGTGATATTAATGATTATGAGGATGATATTATGTGATGTGTTTATAATTATTAAAATTATGTGCATAATGTTATAATGATGTTAATGAGAAGTATGTGATGGTATATTATTTGTGATGATCAATTGTGGTTGCATTTATTATGAGGAAATGATATTGAAGTTAACAAGTACAATGATATTTTATTGATGATCTTGATGGCAATGATGATGTTTATTGTTATGATTATGATTATGGCAATTATGCTAATGATTATTATGTGGATTTTTAATGTTGTTAGGATGATTATGATGATTTAGATTAAATTTTGGTATGATGATATTGATAAATTTTGATGTGCCTTATGATTTTTCACTTAAAATGATGGGTAGGATATGATCATGATTTTTATAGTTTTAACAATGGTTGATTTGTCTAAGATTAGGATGTTTAAGATAGGTGGAGACATGAGAAAGTGTGACCATGTCAAAAAGAAGGTTGAATGGAACCAAATGTCACTAAAAATGACTAAGGAATAGGTACATCACTTTGATTAGGAAAAACTAAATAAAAAGAACCCATAAGTGGATTGGCTTAGTGAACATAATCTAATTAAATGCTTCATAATAGCATGTTTGGATTGATAACAAGGTTTTCTTGATAATTATGTATCAAGTAAGCTCATGATCCCTTGAGTTTAGAGAGGAATGAAGGTAATAGGGGTGAAGGATAAATGGTTTAAGGGTTAACCTCATGTGGGTTAACTTTCCCCTTTTATAGGTGACCAGAGGGTTGTAATAGATAATTCCATGCCATATAATAATGTGTAGATTGATCAATGCAAGAATTCTATGGATGCCATACATAAGAGCCGATTGTAGCTTACTTATTTAGATTTTGATAAAATGTGTCTTATTACTTTTGAGTTTGTGATTGAAGCTAATCAATGCAAGAAGATTCAAATATTGTTTTTTCTTTTGCCTAGAAATCTTTCAAGGGAGTGGTTTAAAATTTTGACTTTATATTTTTCCTTTAAGGGAGTAGTCTATTTTAAATAAATTTGGGAATATATGGGCAACTACCCTTCAAGGGAGAAGTCTACATTTGTTTTGAGGATAATGATTTAGAATATAATTTTGTTTGCTATGGACAAGTCTATGAGGCCCAAGGATCCACCTTTATGGGGGAAAGACTTTTTCAAAAGAAGCTAATGATAGGAAGGGGTTTAAAAAATAATCAACCATGAAATTCCATCTATTGAAAGACAAAAAATATACATGAGAACCATGTTATAGGTAGAGCCATGGTACCTATAATTAAGATTAGGGTTATCTATTTGTGATGCATAAATCACATGCTTCTATATTGAAATAAATCATTATTAATGATGAAAGAGGGATAAAAAGGAGGGTCTAATCTTGTGAACCTAGGGATGAGCTTAACTTAGACACAAAAGTGAGTGTGATCTTGTCTAAAAATAGAAAGGATGCAGATGTAAAGCATTTCTTAGGCTCTCATTTTCCCTCAAGAGAGGATAAATAGTAAGCACCAAATCCATATTTATGGGTTATAATATAAGGCCCTAACCAATTAAAATTTAACTTGTCCTTCTTGGTCTTTTTCATGATGGTGACATGTTGGTTTTCTTTAAGGATATGGTCTTCGATGTTGAAATCTTATTTTTTTAAATTTTTATTATAGGCATGCTTGATTCACTCCTACTAAACATGAAGATGATTGAGTATAGACAAGTGATGTTCATCAATTAGACCTAGTCATGTGAGGTGTTCTTGGTGATAAGTATTCTCAAAAATAATATCGCACAAGGATACGTGGGGAGATGGAATTTGATCTTCAAGAGGTAGAACTATCTCAGCTCCATATACAAGGGATAAAGGTGTAGCCACTATGGTAGTTTGGATAGTAGTGTGATATACCCATAAAGTGAATGGGATGTCAAGGTGCCAATCTTGACCAAAATTACTAACCACCTTGGTGAGCATTTTCATGAGGGTTTTGTTGGAATCTTCTACCTATCTATTGGCTTGTGGATGATAAGGTGAAGAGAAACTTAAATCAATGCCAATAGAGTCATAAAGTGCCAACCTTTTTATTTTTGAAATACTTGCCATTATCAGTAATGATTTTATGAGGGACACTAAAGTGGAAAATGATATGGTGATTAATGAACTCAATGATATTTTTATCCTTGGATGATATAATTGGGATGGATTTCACCCACTTGGTGAAATATTCTATGGTCATGATGATATATTGATGCCATTGTGAATAATGGGGGTTGATTTCCCTAATAAATAAGATCAAGGCCCCATTGTGAAAAGGTCCAAAACTCTTGAGATACTTGGAACTATGAGAAGGCACGTGATGTAGGTTGGAATGTTGTTGAAATTTGACACATTTTTTAACATAGTCATAATAGTCCTGGTTATGTTTGGGCCAATAGTAGTCAAGGTGAAGAATACACTTGGTGATAGCCATGCCACTAAAATGTCCTTCATAAATTACATCATGGGCTTCTTTAATGACGTGAGAGACTTCATGATTATGAAGACAATGAAGAAGAAGGTTGTTAAAGCCTCACTTGTAAATTATGACCCATAGTATATTATAAAAAGAGGTTCCTTGGATGAAATCTCTTTGGGCATTCCTCAAAAGATTTGGAGGGAGAACACCAAGGTTAAGATAATCAAACATTTAGGTATACCAAGTGTTAGAAGGGGATGTCTCCACTTTGTAAATGGTAAGAATATCATAACTAAGATAAGATGGGGTGAAAAAATGGTGGATGGTAACAAATAATTTATATTTGGTGGGTTGAGATGGTATTTGGGAAGTAAGAGAGGCCATGGTATCTACAAATTTGTTAGTTGATCAATGGATGGATTGGATGACATAATTATTAAATGAGGCCAAGAGGGTGTCTACAAGTTTCTTGTACTTTAGGAGAACATAATTTTTACATTGATACGCTCTTGTGACTTGGTTGATGACAAGCTAAGAATCCCCAAAAATGCTAAGCATTTTGATTCCCAAAGCCACATGGTTTTAAGACCTATGACCAAGGCTTCATATTCAGCTATATTATTGGTGCTATCAAAGTCTAGCTTAAAATAAAGTGGAATAGGTTCTCCATTAAAAGGAATGAGAATCACATTGCCTCCCCTCCACCCCATGACCATTTTGGCATTTAGAACCATAAAAAAAACATGGTAATTTGGTAGGTGGGATCTCCGAAAGAAAGAGTTGTTATATATTCATTTGGGAAAGTAAGCAAAAAAGGGTTTCTTGTCAAGTAGATGGGATTCCACTAATTGGTAAATAATTACTTGTTCTTTGATGGAATTTTGTGAGAGAAAATGGAGATCAAACTCAACCAAAAGCATGAGCCACTTAGCCATATGTTGGTTTTGATATGGATTAGAGTCCATGTACTTGAGAGAGTCGATGTTAGTGATGGTAAAGGTTTTGTGATTAAGGAGATAATGCTGAAGCTTGGAGGTGAAAAATACTAAATAAATTCAAAGTTTCTTAAGATGGGTATACTAGGTTTCATATTTGATCAAGGTATGGCTGATGTGATAAATGGCACGATCTTTATTTTGGTCATCATTATAAGTGAGCATGGCTCCCAAAGAATGATCAGTGGTATAAATATACAGATAATAAGGTTGATCTTCTTTAGGGGGAATGATAATAGGTGGGGAAAGAAGATATTCCTTGATTATGTTAAAAGCTTATTGACATTCATCAGTCCATTTAAAGGAGACATCTTTCTTTAGGAGATGGTGAAAAGGTTGATAACAATCAAAAACCTCAGAGATAAAGTATTAGATTGAATAAATTGTGCCTTGCAAGATACAAATTTACTTCAAGTTAGTGGGAAGAGGCATCTAAAAAATGGATTTGAATTTGGTAAGGTCTACTTCTATGCCATGAAGGGGAATGATAAAGCCTAGCAGTTTGCTTAATAAAACCCCAAAGATGCACTTATTGGGATTAAGCCTAATATGATAGCAGATTAAACATTTAAAGATGATTACAAGAATAGAAAGGTGATATTTTCGATGCTTATATTTTCCCAAGAGATCATTAACATGATCCTCAACAATCTTATGGATTAGATCATGGAAGATATAGGTCATGGCCTATTGATAACTGGCTCTAGCATTCTTTAGTCTAAAAGGCATGACCTAGTGGTAGAAAGTTACCCAAAAAGTGATGAAAGAGGTTTTATGTTGATTTGTAGGAGTGATCAATATCTGATTATATCCTAAAAAACTATCCATAAGTGATAGCATGTCATGATCGGTCATGAGATCAACAAGTTGGTCGATGTTATGAAGGGTAAAGTCATCTATTGGATAGCCAAGATTAAGATCATGAAACTTGATACAAAGGTGAAGGCCACCTATTATATTGGTGATGGGAATGATATTAGAGAGCCATTATGGATATTCAATGGGTTGGATGAAATTAATAGATAAGAAGCATTGATGTTTTTCTTTAATAAGAAGAACTATGTGGGGATGCATACCATGAAGTTTTTTTAAAACTAGCTTAACTTCAAGATGGGTGATGATGTTATGGAGACAAATGTAAGGGTCAACTCCATGTATTTCTTGGTAATACTAAGAAAATGTTATGATATGGTCATAGCGGAAAGAAGGATAAGTTTGTTTCTCTTTAGGAGTCAAATATTATCCTATCTTGATGATACAAAGATCCTCTTGGGTAGCCAAATTAATGTTGATAGTTCATTCATTTAGCATGGTTTGGTTCTTAGGAGGAATATATTTATGGAGAGAATAATCCCCCACACCAAGGTGGGTGAGGATGTAATCATCATCTTGATGTTAGACAGTGTGAATAGTGGGTGAATCATGTTTGATCATCTCAAGGTGGATGAGAGGAAGGGTTATAGTTTGGTCACCTTATTATTAGGTTAGTGGGCCCAAGCTAATGGTATTGATAAAAAAATTTGGATTGGATAATGTTTGGATCCTTGTATTGGGAAGATGAGCTAGGTGAGGATGGAGTCTCTTCAACAGGGGTCATAATGGGTTTTGGTGATGTGGGTTCTTCTAGTGGTTTAAACCCAAGCCCATAAGGTTTCTATGTTTTGATGATGGGTAATTCATGAGGTCCCTATTCATAGAGTCCCATACCAAACCCTTTATAATCACAATGATTAAGATAGGTTCTTATAAAGGCTATATTTCTTAGATAGGAAAAATTTGATGTGAAAGAGTGAATTTATGTAGTGGTGGTGGGAACGAGGAGTGGTTGATCAAGTCCCCCATAGACAAAATTAGTTTGATTTTTGGGAGCCCAAAGGGGATGATGGATCCAATATTGGGGTCATAAGATGGGTCATTTTAGATAGTCCCATATTCATGTTGAGTGGGAAGATCATCCAAAGCCAAAAATTGATATTCTCCAAGGGAGAGATGCTAAAAAGAGGATTGCAATGGGTCCTCAATTGGAATTTGAGAAGAGGGAATGGTTGAGCTTATTGATGCTTCATCATCATTGAATTTATAGGTATGGAGGTTTTAGGTTGGTGCAGGTGTTTAATTTGAAGTGGATAGTAAGGGAGATGAATAAGGAATAAGAACATCATTGGGATGATATGTCATGTTGTAAGAGGTAAAAGGACTTAGATCAGCTTTGATTGTAATGATTTGATCCTCATATTCAACCTTAACACATCGATACAGTGTAGAAGGGACATACTGCATAACTTAGATCTAAGGACATCCAAGTAATATATTATATTAGTGCTTGCCTTCAATGACATAGAATAGATCAGGAATGGTGCAAGGTCCCAAATGAATATGAAGAACAATGGTCCCTAAATTGGTGGCCATGGTATTGTTGAAAGAGCAAAGGACCACTAAACTTTCATAAATAATGTTTATAGGGAATTTCAACTGATCATATGCATGGGATGAAATGATGTTGATTCTCACTCCCCCATCAATCATTACTAATTTAATGTGATTTTGATTAGTGTATGCGGTGATGAATAGGGTAGGATCTAGATCTTTCTCTTAGAAGAGTGAAATCTTGAAATCTTTGAAGATGACAAGGGAAGGATGGTGAATAACTCTAATAAAGGAAGCAAGAGGTTGTGGATCATCTTGTTAAACCTCTATATAATACAAATCTTCCATTAATTCCTAATGATGTTGGGGTGAGGCACTAGCTAGATCATAGAGGCTCATTTTGGATGATGTTTGGTGGAGTTATTTCAACATGAGTTGTTGGATGAATAGAGTAGGGTTGGAAGGTGGAGATCCTAAAATGATGACCTTAGGTTTATATGGTTATGAGGGTGAGGGTGAAGAAACCAATATTTGGTTGGTTGGCTGAGAGGTTAAAGGATAAGTCCAAGGGATGGATACTTTGGCTTTCTCCCTATCCTTCTATTTGGCCCAAGAACAAGTCACCATATGAATGGTATAAATGAGTGGTTCAGGCATTTGCTTCAGTTCCTCCCCTTCATTATTAGGTGAGGGGAAAGGAGTTGGTTGGATATGCGGGCTAGGTAGTAGAGTAGACATTGGAGGTTCTTCCAACATATTATCTTTATCTAGATGATTATGGGCAACTGCTTAGATAGCTTTGTAGTTATTTGTATCATGCCCATGAGTCCTATGGTAAAGACAAATCAAATTATCATTGAACCAAGTGGGTTTGGGATGAGATGGGTCAAATTGTTTGATTGGGGGCAAGGTAATGGAAGAGTTTTGCAATAACTTTAAAAAAATATTTGTATAAGATTCTAGAAAATATGAGGTAGGTGGGGGATTTTGGATTGGTTTCTTCATGGAAGTAGTGCTTGGAGGAGTGGTTTTGGTTGATGGTTGTGGTTAGGCTTATTTGTGTATGATTGGATTATGGTTCAGAAGATTAGATGTACAAGTTTTTTATACTGAAGGTTTGGTTATTGGTGGGATAGTTGGTGGGGATTGTTTGGTCAATAAGGATGGAGGACCATAGGGTTTGGTAATTAAATATGGAAAAAGGGAAGGTGGTTTGATAGTGGAAGGATGTGGTCCTAATATAAAAGGTAGATGTGAAGGACGTGGTATGGGCTTAGTTATAGGTAAAGTTACAGGTAATCCTTCTTTCTTAATGAACTTAATAGGTTTTGGCTTTGGTGAGCTTGAAGGAGTTAAGTCTAATCTTAGAGGAGGGTGAGAAGGATTAGGTATGGGAAGAATACCCAAGTTCTTGATTGGTTTGGTAGAAGAAACATAAGATGGGTTGTAAATTTTGAGTGGGGGTGTTTGGGATGGTTTATTCACAATTTTAGAAGAGGTAACTAGTGAAAGGGTGATAGCGAGTGTGAGGGAAGATTTAGATAGAGTTGAGAACTCATATTTGTTAAGATAAGAAAGGATAAGTTAATGCCAAAAGGTGGCTCAATCAAAGTTAGGTTAGGATGTTAATTAGAAACATTGAACTAACCTCAAAAAGTTCTTATAAAAGGTATGACTCCTTGATCATTAGTCTTAAATCATAATCCCTTAGGTGGAGAAGAAGGAAGTGTTATGGTGGAAGGTATGGTTTTGATTATGGTTTTTGTAGGTGGTTCTTAAGGTGGTGATTGGGTGGTCAAGGTAACAGCTTCCTATGGAATGGTTTCAAAAGGAGGTATATGAAGGGTAGGTGGTTATAAGGTCTTATAAAAGGTATAACTCATTGAACTAAAAGCTTCTATCTTGACTTGAATGTTAAAAGTGGTTGGTGGTTATTCCATTTTAATTGAGAGAGTGAAATAAGTGGTTGAATCAATAGTGGCCTCTTCAGACATTTCTATCAAAGAAGAATTAGATGAGGCTATGGTTGTAATGTGTGAAGGAGGGATGGTTGGTTCTTCTATTTGGGTATTAGAAGGAATGGATGGTAGGGTGGTTTCCTCTATTTGGGTGGTAGAGATAGTATTTTTCTTGACAATGGGCACATTACTAATAATATTGATTGTGTCTGATTCTTTTGAGTTAGATGTTTCAAGCTTACTTTCATGATGTTAGGTGGAAGGAGCATGGTTTGGAAATGGATTACAAAAAATATCCAAAGGTTGGTTAGGGGGAGAATTGGGGTTATCAAATACCAATTCTCCACTATCAATGAGATTTTGGACAAGAGTTTTAAAGGTATTGTATCTATTAATGTCATATCTAATGGTTTGATGAAAAGCACAATGGTCATTTTCATTATACCACCTAGGTGAAGGACAAGAAGAATCAAATTGTTGAGGCAGTTTGATTGGTGGAATTTGGATAAGATTGGTCTTGAGTAGCTTATCCAAAACAAATACATATGATTCCCCAATGGGAGTATATTGTTTTGGGGTAGTTCAATTTTGGGTTTAGTTTTGTTGATAAGGTGGCTTGTAAGAGTTGTTTTGATTTGATTGGCTTATAGTTGGTAGTGGAGAAGTTTTCAAAACTAATAAATTGGTGGAAGATTTGCCTTAGTGTTAGGTTGATTGGTGGTTTTGGTTAAGGGAGAATAATTAGGTTTAAAATTGAAATTATTGTTTCATAGTTTCAATTTTCTCTCATCAATGGCATGGTTTTCAATTTTTTGCACCATGGTGAATGCTTCATCAAATGTTCATAAAGTTTGGACTTGGAGAGTGGGTGTAATATGCTTAGTACAACCCCTTGAGAATAATTCAATTAATTTGGGTTCAATTAAGGTGAAGTAAATTTGGTAGATGTGACCTCTCCATCTAGCCACAAAGTCAACAATGGATCCATCTTCAAATTATTTGATGTAATAAAGGTCAGTGATGGAAACCTTTTTGGTTATGTTAATGAAGAAATGCTCCAAAAATATTTGGTCTAGTTGGGAAAAGGAGAAGATGGAATGAGTAGGGAGATTACTATACCAATCTAAGGTAGGTCCTGATAAAAAGCATTGGAAAATTTTGGAGGAGGAGAGCATCATCATATGTGATCAAGTAACACGAGTGACAAAATGCTCTAAGATGTTGTTGTGGGTCCTCCTTGCCTTGAAATTTAGAAAATCAAGGTGACTGCCATTGATGAGGATAAAAATGAATGATAATATATGGGTAGATTACTTCATTACAAATTTGGTCATAGGATAAGAGCTTATTGAACCTAGAAATTGATGACTCCAATTTAGTCATTTTGTCCATTAGCATCTTTATCAGATTTAGCTGAGGTAGGGAAGATGCATAACTAAGAGGTAAATTGTGTTGGGAATGAGAATTTGTTATGTAAGGGTAGTTGGTGGAAGGAATTGAAGAGGCCACATATTGATAGGGAGTATAAAATAGTTGATATTAGTCCACATATGAGTTGATGAACATAAATGGTTAGGTAGAAGGTGGTATTTTCCTAGATTGATAGGTTAGAGTAGGTATTTATTGGGGAATAGAAGTAGGTATAGTTGAGGTAGTGGATTAAGTGGGGTATATTGAAGTTGAATGTTGACACTAGTGAGGATAGGTGGGAGAGATTGTGGTATACAAAGCACCATATTTTTTAATGGGGTAGAGATAGGTAAATTGGTTGAGGGTAGATGAGAGGATGAATCAAGGGTGAAAGACAATCCCATGGTAAGTGGGGTTTAGGTATCCAAAGGTAGGGATGAATACACATGAGAATTATGGGGTGTGGTAGGAGTTGTTTGGTTAGGAGGTGGAACATTTGAGTGAGTTTGGGTAGTGGTAGATGGAATGTTAGAAGAAGGTGAGGTGGGGGTTAGTAAATGTTGGTTTGAAGTAGATCCCACCATAAGATGAGAAGGAATTGTATAAGGAGGGTCAGTAAGAGGAACTAAAGTAAGGGAAGACTAATGGGGCATGGTGTTAAGGTAGTATTGAAGAGCTACTTGATTCTCATCTAGAAAAGTGCTGATGTTAGGATCAACTTTGGATACAACCAAGATTTTGGCATGAGGAGGTGAAAGATGAGGTGACCCTCCATCATTAGAATTATACTCCATGAAAGAAGAAGAGGATGAAGTTGGTTGTTGGTTTGATTTCTCGGTTGTTTCTATTAAAGACCATATGAAAAGTTAGAAGAAAAGTACCATGAAACTCACACCTCAAACAAAGAGAAACCAAAAATAAATCAAAGTAACCAATGCATTCACTACAAGTGTGTTAATCTTATGATTGATTTTAAATGAATTTTGGCTTATGATTTAAAGTGTGAAGGAAGATTTGTCTTGTAAATTAGGTATTAGAAGAGTTGTCTAAGGATGGTTTCAAGTTGAATTTTGATGCTCAAAATAATCTACACTAGATCAGGTACGTGGCCTAGTACTGAAGGATTACTCCTTGCATTTCATGAACCCAAAGCTGAGCTAGGCTGCTTAGCCAATATATACCATTTCTCTAGAGTTTATACTCTACCAGAGAATGGAGTAGGTTCTCCCCTTGGTGATGAAATCTACGTGGGATCACTGGGTGGGGTAAGGTGATCTAAAGGGTGATGAAATCCAAATGGGCCTTCTCTCAAGTAATTTTTGATGTGTTGACTGTGAAGTGGCTTGGTTGTGTAACATAAGTGTGCTATGATTAATTCAAGATGACTTTAATTAAACTAGGTGGGATAAATCAAGAAGACAAATAATGAGTGAACTAAATTTTAACCAAAAGGAAAAAAATTTATTTCTTTTCAATGGAAATAAAATAACTAAATGAAATATGAAGATGAAATCCTAACCCTAGGATGGATGTAACTAAAACTTGTATTTTTTTGTTTTTTTAGTTTCTAAATAAAGAAAAGAATGAAAAATAGCTAAGTGAATTTCACTAATGCAAGCTATTTCCTAGAACATCTATGAACCCAAGAAAATTTAGGGGTACCACTAAGCATGCCAAAATGTCTAAATTTATTTCTCCCATTTCTTAGTTTTGAAAGTAGGTAAAAGAAATTTAGTGATTATAGTATGTAGAAGAATACCTGGTAGAATGCATGTGTGAATCCAAATGAATATGGGAGTTCCTCTTTGGCTAGGAAGGAATAACCTACAAGTAGCATAGACACTTGAAAAGGGGTTGGTTAGATGGTTAGTTGAGTGGACTACCTAGCATATGCTAGATTTGAGAAGCACAAGGCTTACTAGTTTTTTGTCATTCCACTTTTAATAACAATCAAGTATGATAACATAAAATACTTGCATGTAATGGTAAGAAAATAATTTTTTTCTTGAAATGAAATGATAACTTATTTATAAAATAAAAATGATCAAATTTAATGCTGAGAGGGTCGAGGTCTGGTCCAAACAATTAGAAAGGGTTTTGTGATCATAGGGAAACATAGAAAGTGAGGTTTGATTAGAGGAAGAAGGATGAAATTGATTGCTAGAAAATTATACCATAGGGAACCATCAGTGGTCAGGGTAAACCATCAGTGGTTAGGTAACCATTGGTGGTTAAGGTGAATCGTCATTGGTTAGAAAAACCATTGATGGTTTCCTATGTAAAATTTAGAAGTGAATAAAATATAAAGTATAGATTGGATTTTGGTCAAATGGAGGTTGGGTACAAGGATGAAAGATGAGAAGTGAGGTATGAGGACTAGGTAAGGTATTGATATTGAAATTAGATAAAACATAGAAAATAAAAATAGAATACCTACCACCAAGTGGAAGAAGTCTAAACTATTGTGGCCAGAGTAATGGTGCTTCAACCTTTTGGTATGCTTTTTATAGAGTTTTGGGTCTCAAATGATGATGTTTTCTCACTAATACAAATGTTGGATACTTACAAAAAATCCTAAATACCTATTTGATGATAAAAAAAGGTCCCTTATTCATTGCTCTTCTCCTTTATAGGTAGAAGTTGCTAAATGAGATAAGAGAGAGAGTTGCTAAATTGATCAAGGGTAAACTTGCCTATTCTCATAGCTTTGAAAGCTTCATTTTAGAGATAAGTAATCATTTTTTAAGTTGATAAACTTTCACAAAGAATTGGCTTGCTTTAAAAATTTAAAACTGAAAGTGGGTACCTAATTAGTGAAGGTTAGGGGTAACCATTGATAGTTTCCTTAACCATCGATGGTTCAGGGGTTAGGAGAAAAAAAGGTTAAAAAGGGTGATTTAAACAATGAGTTAAAAAGTGGGTTTTGGGAATTTTAGGTCATTAATGAGCCTATTTATCATTTTTAGGGTGGGGAGACACTAAAACTATCATGTTTAGTTTTTAAGTGTCTATAAAAATCAAGTGAAGGAACCAAGGTATACTAACTCACTTACTCATGAAGTATTTTTATTATTTTATTCAAAATTTTATTTTTCCATTCTTGTTTGAGAATTTTTAAAGGGTTGTATGATCACTTGGATTTCCCTCTTTTATTTTTTGTTTTTCATGGTTGGTTCTATGACCACCATGTTATTTTAAGTCATTAAGATCATGTAGATGAAAAAATCCATCCTATTATTATTAGTATTTAAAAACCCATTTTATTGACTTGAAATCATTCTTTTTACTTTTAAAATAGTTTTATCTTATGTGATTGATATATTCCTTCTTTACATAGGGTTTGGGTATAATAACTATTTTCAAATGTCCTTATACATGGATAAATTACTTAAGGTTTTGGAAATATGAGATATAAGGTATAAAAAGTCATCACATGCAAAGGTAAAATGGTTTAGGCAAGGGGAGGCATATCAAAGTCCTCTTCCTAGCGTATTGATTGGAGAGTAGGAATTGCCATTCACAAAGGATGATTCATTATTCTTGTTAAATATTTGAATATCTTATTGCTTCTATATTTGTGTCTTTAAACTAGTTTCTTAAGTTCCTGATTGGGTGTTAGTGGAATCCCCTTGCTTATAGGGAAGATTGATAGGTTTAGCCATTTATTTATAATTTACACTATACACTTTACCCAGACTAACCTTACCTCAACTTGTTAATACTAATAATTCTTAAATATGGGAGTCCTTATCTTGGGCGATGCCTAGAATAATCACCTAATGATGGTGTTAACAGATGAGAGGAAATCCCCTCCTTGTTTTGGCCTTACAAGAAACTTGGAGCTTGGATTGGAAGACCAACTTTCTTTACCTTATTTTTTTAAATGTTTACATATGAAAACTTTATTTGGCTATTAGAAGCCATAAAATGTAATTAATTTAGTTATAACTTTTGATAAAAAGAAAATGTAATTAATTGAGCTTGAAAGAATTGTAATGTTAATTATTATACATTATTTTAATAAAAATACTTTTTTAATGATGGAGTCTATTATTTTAATAGATTATTTGGTTTGAAAATGTCATATGAAAAAATACATCTTTCTATATTTATTATAGTAGTGCAAAGAAAAAAAAATCACATTTTCTTTTAGCTTTCAAAATGGCACGAAATTCCTTAGGACTTAAAAGGGATAATTTTATTTACATAATTTTTATTTAATCTAAAATTAATTAAATATCTCAAATTTATTTAATTGTGTGTTACACTTTACCTAAATTCTATAGCATTTAATCTAATAATTTTAGGAGTGATAACTTAGTAATGATGAACTTTAAATTTAATATTACTATTATACCCTAATTCCTTAAGAAAAATGGACTAACTTTTCACGCATAAAATAAATAAAACTGTATGCCTTAAATAATTTTATATCTAAATTCATGTTATTATCAAACCATATAAATTTGTTTCATATTTTTTAGTGTTACAAGACACCTACTATGGATTTTTATAAAAATTGTATTATGTAGGGTAATTTTTGTTTACATGAGACCTTTATTTTAAGGTAGTTTATCCTTTGTAGGGCAAGGGCTAGTATTTCATCAATCATGTAACCCCCACTAACCCAAAATAAAAATATAAATGGTTAACATTCTAGTAAATGCCTATGCTTGAGCATATAGAGTGGTTATGTAACTACTAATAGTCAAATTATAAACACTAATTCAAAATCTCCCTAAGGATTAGTTAGGTTTGTTGCACCACCAAATAAAATTATGACTTTGTGGAAAACACTGAGAGGCATAATTTTTACTTGGTGATCCATTAGGGCCATATGTATTTCAATGATATTTTACTCCATGATTAGGCCACAATTATTTTCTACTTTACTATAGCTAAATGGATAGAGAAACATGGAGATATTTGTTGGGACAAGTTCACACTTAAGTTTGTTACATCCTAACCTATCCTTAATAATAAAACACTTATTTTAAACTGATAGTTAGACTACTAATTTAGGTGGAATAATAAGATGTATTCTATTATGACTTTTTATTTGGACTGTTTCATTTTCCATTTTTAATATCTATTTAAAAAAAAAATATTCTATAGAAAATGGATGGTTTTGGTTAGATTTTATGCATTCTAGGTAGTAATAAATAAAGGTTTATTTATATCATTTATTGATTAGTTAATTTTCCACCTACATTGATATAAATATATTAGATACATTATTCTTACCTAATATGGTTTTATGATAGGTTTAACCTCATGGATTATTAATAAGGGAGAGCATTATATGGGAGAGGGAATTAGATCATGGTAGATTGGTGCATAAAGATAAAGAAAACTAGAACAAACACACACTTACACTAAAATGTTTTATTTTTCATGATTAACATAATATGTGCTTTCACTTAAGATAGTATATGTGTTTTCATAATTGCATTCAAGTGTTTGCTGTTCAATACAGTCTTAAATCAATGGATTCTTGCCAAGTTACATTCTTGCATTGATTTATTATTTAAATTTTAGTTTTTGTAGTACTTGTATTTGTGACATGTAAAAACTATTTATTTATTAACAAGTGATGTATATTTTCTTAAAATATTATTAGAATGTGCATATTATTTGATTGCATGGTTGTGTTCATATTTCATTATTAATTATTATACTATTATTATGTTTTTAGTCATAACCTTGAGAGGAAAAGTATTAATATGTAATAGTCTAGTTTATTGAGGAAAAACTTGTTAAAATAGCAATATGCATGGTAGATCAATTTTTATAACAATTAGAGTATTCAAGAACTTTAAACCACCATAGTAAATATGCTTTGTTGATTTTGAATAATTTAGGAGAGTGAAATAATCATTTATGGTTGAACAAAGGTTAATGAATAATTATTTTAAGCTTGAGAAAATAAAAGTCTTAATTGGGGAATCATCATCATCATCATCATCATCATCATCATCATCATCATCATCAGTCGTGAAAAAGGGGCAAAAAGATCATTTTGGTGCTAAGGAAATCGGGGCTTCACTATTGTATATCAACATGTGAAGATTGTGGGATTCATTTTGAGTGCTAAATTATCTTAGCTAGGGTTAAGGAGGTGCACGATATTTTAACATGTATCCTTTATTTTATTTTAATGAGTTATATTATTGAAATCATGTTGTAGTAGTAGTAGTAGTAGTAGTAATAATAATAATAATAATAATAATAATAATAATAATAATAATAATAATAATAATAATAATAATAATAATAATAATAATAATAATAATAATAATAATAATAATTATAATAATAATAATAATAACAATAATAGTATATAGTTGTCATTAGGAGAGGAGTCCAGCTACATGTAGGCAGTATGTAACATAGAAGGTGGAGAAAATAAGAATAAAAGGAAATGAAAAATAAATATAGAATACATAGTGATGGTGGAATAATAAATTAGGAAGGATGAAATGTTTTGAGGAAAGATTTAACTAAAATTTTACATATCCAATAAATTAGTTATTACTCAAAACTAAGTTAAAAAATTTTATGGGTCATAGATATTTTTTTCTATGCTTTTGGGTTTAAAGTGATAGAATTGTAAGTTTTGTAAAATTTCATGTAAATCATAATGACTATTGGAGTTGGATTTTTTTTTTGGTTCCATGAGTTCAAGTAAGACTATGAATTTTTTCCTCCTTGATTGTGTAATTTTACTCTCATTTATTATGATATGAAACCCTCTTTTATCTATAAACCCTTGAATATTATATAAATAACAATAGTTATAGCTTGGCCTACCCATGTAAGTTATAAAACTATTAAAATTACTATTTCATGATATTTTCAATTTAATATTTATGTTTTTATTGGCTTATGTTGAAACGTTCTTGTGAATATAAAAATGAGACTGTCAACTTAGAACAGTTAATAATGGTAATTTATTAAACTTGAATAGTTTAAAGAATTTATTTCAAGTCTTATTTCCTATATGGACCTATAGGGGAGAGTTTTTTCTCACCCATGGACCATAAATGGGATATCCTTATCAATTTTTATTTGTGTAATATTTTTTATTGATTGAAATGGATTTTTACTTTTTCTATTGGTACATGGGATAAATTGAGACCAATCAATTTTAGTAAGCCCAGACCTATAGGTTGTTAGATTAACATTTTATAGGCATGTGTTGGATATGATATTCTTGGTTGACTAACATCTTGGTTGTATTAAATGTTTTTTCATTAAAATACATAAATAAGGCTACAAGTAGTCTTTATTTGGAGTTTATTATTGAAAAATTAAACCTTAATTTAGTTGAGTTGAAAGAACACACACAAATATACACATATAATGTAAATGAGCATACCGTTAGATGATCTCTCTTATAACATGGATGAACTTCATCTTTGTTTTAATTTATGTAAAAGTTTGTAGAAAGATTAATGTGAATCCTAAAAAACTTTATTTAACCAATATTTTAGACTCTAGAATATTATTTATTCACACACACACACACACACACACACACACACACACACACACACACACACACACACACACACACACACACACACACACACACACACACACACACACACACACACACACACACACAAAACAAACACACACACACAAAGGATTTGAGTTTCATTTGATTAATTACAACATACTATTAGTATATATGTAACATATGGTTTATCATGCTAAGATAAAAGCGGAAATGGAAAAAGTATTTCAAAATTTATGAGTTTTTTAAAGTGGTCATTCTCCTTTTATTAAAAATATTGATAATGTTGTAGTTGAGATGTGTCCAATGATGGATATTATGCTCAAATTTACAATTATGACATGTCTCAAGGATGTCCAATTTATTTTAGAAGATTGATAATGAAAAAAAATATTATAACTAGTTCTCAAGGATTAGATACAAGATTAGGTGTATCATATATTGAATATTGAATACATTTTATGAATGGTTAATAGTAAGGAATATCATATCCAATTAAAATATGTTTGGGTTGTTTTGGTGGGTGATTTAATACACTTCAAGGTTAACGGCTTACATGATGATTTGTAAGCAAGTTTTAATGTATGATTTATTATCTTAATAATTCTTATAATTTGGTGAGAATGAATCTAAAATAACATCATTACCAAATTACATGTATATTTTATAATTTTTGTGATGAAATATTATGAGTTATGTTTTTTTAATGTTGTGAAAATAGAATTCCCCCCATTAAGTATTGACGAGTAACAAGCCAGGTAGCCTTTATATAAGTCACTCATCATCTATTAATTAGAAGGATAATGATGTGTTTATTTTCTATCAGAGAGTATAAATGATGGGGAATATGACTAAACTTGATTTTAAGTCTAAAATATATTAAAATGTTTTGGCCAAAGTAATTTTATAGATATATACATTATTTATCCATTATACCTTATAGTGTACATGAATGTGTGATGTCATATTAGATAAAGGAGTATCCATTATATATAATACTAATTCATGTAATTTTGATTTTACTTAAAAATTAATTTATATGAGATCTTGATATTTTCATTACCCTTACTTAACCCTTCATGAAGGAAAACATCGAGTTAGGTAGGGAGGTGTGTGGGAGATTGATAGTCTATGGTTGGATGAAAATAACCTAGACAATTTTATCCTTCTACAATTGAATCTAAACCAATCCTGATATATATGGATACTATATTATTGTACATATTTTTTCATAGAATATCCATTATATTATTGTATCTAACCTACTTATAAAGTAGGGGTTATTAACATATATGCACATTCACTATTTATTGTATTTTACTAGAACATTTTTTATTATATACTCTTATGTACTTAATTCTTAGATGATTTAATTTTTTACCTTTAATATTATAGTTATTATATTTTGTATAATATTACTATTTCCACATCATTGAGAACCATTTATGGTTAATACAATAAATGTTTATGTGATTAGATCAATTAGTTACTAAATACTATGTAATTATTATATTTAGTTGATTACATATTAATAATAACATATTAATGTAACTTAATTGTGTATATAAAATATTATTATTTTGTTATTAAATTTAGTAAGTTTAAGAGCATTAGTTGATCTTAATTAATTATCAAAAAAGTTAAGTAATTTTTTTAATTGAACCTAGTGGGGTTGTAACATGTGGTCTCATTATGTGGTTTAAACGCTCAAAATTGATGAGTCCATTAAAATCTGACCTATCTCTGTAATTTTATAGTAGAATAAAATGGTGTGTGGAAGGCCACATGTTTAAATAACTTCAAATCATGGTCAAAAACTTTATCCCAACCTATTTTCAATAGAACAAGCTAGTAAGCTTGATCAAATCCTTATAATCCTAACTAAGACTAAGAAAAAAAGTAGTAACCATAAAATAATAATTACATGTGCATGATGAGAAATAAGATAAATAGGAATAATAGGATAGTCAAGAAGATCTTGAAGAGTAGGATAATTTTGAATATCATCAAGATGTAAGAGTGAAAGTGGCTATAAAACTTACACATGACATCAAAAATGTGAATCCACCCAAATTTTATTGAATGGTGTTGGGAGATAGAAATAAATATTGAAATATTTAAATGGATAGGTATTTAAAAAAATTAAATTACTCTAAGGTAAATAAAGTGGTATATGGATCATACCAACTAGTTAGTTAAGCAACAAACTAGTTGGCTTACAAAATTTAGAAATGGGTCTTGATTCCACCACTACCCCTTAATTTATAGAATTGTTTAGGGCCCAATGGCTATTATATATCAAATTTTATTATAAATTGATATATTTTATTATAATTTGAATAAATGGGAGATGATAGTGATACAGTATTAGGAGTAGTTTACAAATATTCTAAAATATGTTTGCAAATACTAGGAATATGACCATTTATGAATCTAAAAGTTCATCATGGGTTTGAATAAATGTATTAGATGAAACATGGATGTGAATAGACCTAGATCCATGGATGAATTCTTAAATAATGTTTTTAAGAATGAGTAAAAGCTCAAATAAGTATCAAAAATATTTTAGAGGTCCAAAAACTCCTAAAAAGAATAATTAGAAGCAAAGAGAGGATTTTAAAAATAGATTAAATAATAAGAACCCTAGGTTTAACAATGCTTCAATGGTAAATAAAAGAATAAATGGATTCAGGGAAGGAAACAAAGGAGGTAACCCACCTAAAAATAAGGACAATTGGGTTAATGTTTTACTTGTGGAGGAGATCATTATGAAAAAGATTTTCCTTAGTGTAAGACATGAAGAAAATAAAAAAATCCTTCATCATCTTCTCAATAAGGATCTTTCCAATAGTGAATCCATGAAATAATTAAAAATAATCAAGATGAGTTTGACCTCTCACCAAGAAAGGTTTTAGTTACTTTTCATCATAATAATGTTTCTATTTTTATAGATATTATATAGAGAGAGTGTCTTATTTCTCTTATTTTGCTTAGTAAACTACCTTAAAAGTAATACCATATGGAAAATGCATAGACTATGTTTTATGGGAATCAATCTATATTTAGAGTAGATAAGTACCTAGTTGAAGTAGAGGTGAAATTACCCAATTTAAAAATTATATGGAATTATTTATAGATCCACTAGGATCATACAATGTGATCTTAAGAGTGAATTAGATTTGGAAGTATAAGGCAAATGTAGTTTATTTTTTAAATAAGGTACTATGTTTTATGATTTAGGAAATTAAACCCAAATCCAAGGAGATAAAAATGAACTAAAGTTAAGATAGATCTCAACTATTCAATTACAAAAAGCTCAATGGAAAGGATGCTAGGTTTTCATGGTTAATATAGATGAGGTAGTGGAACTTAAAGAGCCTAACATAGAAGACTATCTATTTATTCAAGAATTTTGGGATGTATTTCTATAACATGTACTTAGATTACCTCCCAAAATGGAATTTGAATTCATGATTGATATCATACTAGGATTCCAACCTCAATCTAAAGTACCCTATAAAATGATAACAACATATTTGTTATAATTGAAATCCCAACTCCAAGAGATGTTTTTCAAAGGATTGGTTAAACCTAATGTTTTTACTTGGGAGAAAATTATGGGGTTTGAAAAAAGTAAGGATGCGACTCTTCACATGTGCATAGATTAAAAGAAGTTAGACAAGGCAACCATTAATAAGAGGTATCATTTACCTTATATTAATGATATTTTTGATCAAATGTGAGGATAAATGGTATTTAAAAAAATTAAAATAGAGTATGGTAAAATAACTTTAGGATCAAGGGTGAATATATTCATATAACCACTCTTAGAATAAGGGATTGACACTATGATTTCAAAATCATATATTTTGGGCTAACTAATGTACTAGCAACATTCATAAATCTTATGATCAATGTTTTCATAGACAATTTATATCATTTTATTCTCATCTTCTTAGATGATATTTTGATATATTATAATAATGAATAAGATAATTTTTAGTGTTTATATGAGTTTTGTAGTGATTGTGAAAGCATAATATCAATGGAAAAATATATGTGTTTTATTTCAAAATAAAATGCAATATTTAGGGAATATCATTTCAAATTAAGGTATATCAGTGGACCCAAAAAAAAAAATCCATCCTAGATGAATTAAACCTAAATATGTTCATGAGGTTCATATTTTTAGGGATTCGAATGCGTATTATATAAAATTTGTACTTGTTGACAAAATTTGACATTGTAGGTCAAATTTAGACCCCTATAGGTAAAAACTTGAAACTTATATGTTTTAAGGGGTATATTACTATGTAATAAGGTGTATTATATGTCATTTTATGACATGTCATGTCACATTAGCCTTGGTCTTGGTCATTTTCAATATTTATGTCTTTTTGAGTCATTTTGGGGGTCAAAATAGAGCATTAAACGACTTGTATGGCCTCCTTGGGAAATTTGAAGGTTATAAAGTATAATTTAATGCCACATGTGTCCTCATATACCTTAATCAACCATGTTTAACTAAAACTAGTAGTTTATTTTGAGAAAAGGGTAGTTTTCTTGAAAAAGGAGAGCATTTAATGATGTGTACAAAATTGTACGGCCTCCTATAGATAATGAAACTTTAGTAGTTTCCATTAATATTAAATAATATTGTTTAAATTATAATTTTAATCATAAACTCCAAGAAACTGAGAAAACTACTTCTCTCTCCTTCCACTAGGCTTGACAAGCAATAATGGTCCTCAAATTTTTAGATGGTACAACTAGCAAGAGAGTTTTAGAAAAAATGCTCTTAGGGGTGTCTTCTACACTCATTCAGATTCCATTTGATTTTTTAAAAAATATAATGGTGTCATGTGCTTTATGAACCATTCTTAAGAAGTTAGCCTATCAAATTTATTTGCCAATCTATGCACCCTGTAGGTTTTGTTCTTGTTTGAGCTAGTTTGTGTAACTCAGTGATTGGCATGGATTTTAGAGGTCTTTTAATCCCCTCTCACATGTATCCCATCACTTTTTTTATGTTTGGGGGTGGTTTTATGAGCCAACTATCTTAGTTTACAAAGAGGAGTGAATAAGTGAAGATGCAGTCATTTTTTCTAATTGTTATAGATTTTTACTGTGTTATGGTTCCAAATTGATGTGAAGTGATGTATTATTACTCCTATATCTCCAATGATCATATTAAATGCCAAATTTAACTTTAATAATAATTATAAGATCCAAGAGAGCAAATCAAATTTATAAAATAGTCATCTATAGTAGTTGTACAGCCTACCACTTCTTGAAGGAAAATGGAAATTGTGTTTAAGTGCCCTCTAAGGTTTAAATGTGATTTAACAAAAATTTTAATAGTGTTGATAAGATTGGATGATAGTATAACCTTTATGATACCTTCCAATAATATTTGTGGAAGTTTGGGATAATTTCCCTAAAATGGTAGAATAGATGTCTAGGCCTTTTTTGAGGTTTCTTATATGAGTCCACATTGAGTTCTAAGACATCTTAATGTGTTTATGTTGAATATCCCACATAACAATATCACATTGGAAAAGGAGAACCCTAGTTGATTTAGGAATAACATTATTTACGAGCCTTTAATATGCCATTTAGCTCAATAAAATCATTCAGTGAAATCTACAATAACCAAAGCTAAGTGGTTTGTCATAGCTATGTGGTGGATTTTTATGTTTGGGACTAATATAGATGACCTTATTTCATTTATAATCATGAATTGGAATTTAAGTGAACATCAAAGTGAACCATTGAAGAAATTTTGACCTTCTAGCACACTTCCAGTCTATATACTGAGCAATGTCTTCCTACATTCTATAACTCAGAGTTGTTTAAGGCTCACTTTTGGTAAAGTATGAAAGAATAGGGTATTTTTAGTGTTTGGAGGAGAGATTTAGAGACTTTATAAAATTTACAAAGGTTATAAGGTGGTCAAATATGATGAATTTCAAGTCATAATTCCCCATGTCCCTAATAGGCTACTATAGTCATGTTAGTCCTTCAAGGTATAAGTTTAAGTGGTGAGGGAAACAGGGATAACTTTGAAAGAATGTATTTAATCTTATAGGAAGAGGATTACATCAGTATACATAATTATAATTTTATGGGAGGTAGAGACAATGGTCTCAAGCCTTAAGTAGGCTTACACAAAATTTTGTAGGCCAATATCAACCTATAACCAAGGTACCCTATCTTAAGAAGTCAAGAAGTGCAAGTGCCTAATCTAAGTAAGTTTAATATTTGGAATATTATGAGAAACCTTGATGGTCTTATAAGAAGTTATAAGACATTCACAAGAGTCAGGAATGTTAAGTATCTTCTCTATGGGTTTGTTTTGAAGTGACAGTTCATATAATTTTCTTCTAACACTTCAAGTTGCTAACTAGTGGAAATGAGGAACCTAGAGGTTAACTAGTATTAATATGCCACTGGTAAGGTCCTCAAGTATGAATTTAAGGTATTATAAGAATAAATTAATAGATATTGGAATAAAAATCATCTTCTTGGGAGAAAGGTACATAAAAATGCTAACACATTCCTATTTTAAGGGCTATTCTAGAGAGGTTAGGGTGTTTGAGGGCCAAATTAAAGGAGTCCGACTTTAATTTTTAGTATAGAGAGTTATAGGGACCTTAGGTAGTTATAAAAACACTTATTTTTCTTAGGTAAGAGGAAAATACCCCTTTGTTTTATCTTAAAGGCAAAGTACTTTTGAAGAATAATAAGCATATTGGAACAATATGTAGGAAGTTAGATTGAGGAATGGAGATTTAATCACCTTAATAATAATCATCACAGTCTAATGAAACCATCATAATGGATATTTAATAGAGAATGGGCTCTAAATAAACATCATATAGTCTCCATCCTTAAATCATTATGCACGGTCTGCCTTCTTAATAGTCTATTTTGGATTTGCAAGAGTTAGAAGGTTAAATGACCTAACCAAGAGCCCAAATAAATACAAATAATATATTTTACTTGGATAATATCCTAAAATAACCAATTTTTCTAGGATAATATTGGAAATAACCTATATTTTTATCAAATAGATGTTACTCCCCTTATGTGAAAACCCTACAGTCATTGAGAAAAGGAGATAAAATGATGAGATAGGAGTTGAGTGAAGCTTTCAAGGAGGTGTGGGAATGCTTTCAAGGAGGTGTGGGGATTAAACACCTAGGAAAACATATAAAACTAATCATAGAAGGAGGGAACCCAAAAATATTTTTTAGATTTCCAAGTATGCACATAGGTCTGTTAGGCATTGAAGAGGCATAAAATCCAAATAAAAGGTTAACTTCAATTCTAACTATAGGTTATATTTTTAACTGGTTGAAATATGTTTATAGGATGAAATTAGATAATTATTGGTTATTAGGATATAAATTAAGCCATGAAGAATCTAGTTTTTGGATTTAAGAGAACTCTAACCTATGTAAAGTGGAGAAATGATCTCGATAGGATAAGTTTGGTTGATCATATCTTCTTGGACACCTTACATGGACACTCAAGAAGCTAGGATAAGTTAGATAGGGTCTTAAAAAAACATTTTATGGCATTTAATTTAGATTTGAATGTCAAATATTCATGAATAATGGATAAGAGGGTAAAATAGGCCTAAACTCATCGAAACCCTTACTAGTGACTAGTTTGAGAAAATGGAGCAGTTAGTGCAGCCAAATGGCATAGTTTACCTATAATAATGATTAGATGTTGTAGTGGACTCTTTAAGGATACTTCCCATATTTTTTTTACTATGTATAACTATATGAATAGGGTACAAACATGGTATTTTTGATAATTTTGTGTGTTTTATAGGTTCTAGAAGGATTTTGAAGATGCCAAGAACATGAGAGGGAATATGGAAACTTAAGATAACTCCCTATGTCAATTTCATGATTGAAAAAAATCCCTAGTTTCCTCAATAAGAGCTCCCATCTTAGCCAATTAAAACTAGCATAGTGAACATGATAGTGAGAAATAAGAACTTCAAGTGGAATCCTATTTAAATTATATCTAAGAAATCTAAGTTCATGGAGGGTCTTTCCAAGTGTCATCCACTCCCTTGCATGGATTTTCATGAAAAATTGAAGCCATTTTTCAGGCCAAGTCTAAAGGGTGAGTGAAAAAGGAGTTTATTTGACTATAGGTAGTGATGGGTCACTTACAAAATATTCAAGATGATTAGGAAAGTAACCAATGCATGGAGAAGCATCTCTACAACCCTTATCTCTCATTCCAATAATTAACACTATCCCTATTTTGTTTTTGGATGTTCTAAAAGGGAATAATGATGAATATATTTTCCTTGTGTAGAATAAGGAGTTTCTTGCCACATTTCATGAGTTTCATAGTTTGGAAAGACATTTGTCCTATTATAACTTGAATGGTTATCTCCTACTTAATTTTTATACACTATTTAGCTCCTATTATCATGACAAGTATCTAAGTGACCTTTAGACTTCTCTTTTCCCACTTCTCTCTCAAGTTCTATAAGAACTAGACATTTTGGCTATTGTAAGTATGCTCCACTTAAATATGGCAAATACTTACTCATTTGCATAACATGGATCAATAAGGAATATTTTTTTTACCTCTTATAGAAATATTCATAGTGTTTTCACTTGAATGATTGATCTTTCTTAATGATGACTATTATTTCCTTATCATTGTTGTCTCATTCTCTCACCTATTTTTAGCTTGAAATATTTTTCTTTCAAGGCATGTGAATTATTATATGAAGTGTCAAGGTTAAGTGAGTTAGTATATTCAATCATGCTATTTCAGGCCTCTTGTTTAATCCTCCTAGCCTAAACATTCATCACAACCTCATAATGAAATGCTAATATGAGAAGATTCAGATTAGAGAAGTGTATGCCTAATTAGTCTCTTGGTCTCATGTGTGACATGCATATGGCTAGTAGTCATCAACTAATTTGGTGTATCACCACCTTTAGGATAATCTAATTTTATTTTTTCTCCCTTTTCCTTACAATCATAGGTGTAGTAATGATCTAAAAGCGGTACATCAAGGGAGCTATCCCTATCTAGAAATTCACCTCATTCTGAGGCTACCTATAGCCTAGAGGAGTTTTAATTGTGCCACTTGGATGAGGAGAGCTGAGACATATCCTCAAAGGATACAAGTACAAATGACAATAATACCCAAATTGTGTAAAATATCTAACCCCATCATCTCATTACAAAGGAAATAGTACCATATTTTATGGAGTGAAAAGTGTGGATAAGTCTTTCAAATCATAAAAAAGAGGATTACATATGCACCTATATTTAACCCTTAAATATATATATGGGGAATCTAGGGTTAAAGAGGTAGATATAACCTAGGGCATAAGGATGCTAGATTGTCTCTAAAGTAGGCCAATTAGTTATAAATCTCAAATAAATATCTACTTATTTTATTATGGTGATATATGATAAAAATAGAAAGTACAATTATGATACATATTATAGTGATAATTAAATCATGATACTTAGTTGGTTCTGATGTTAATTTCAATCTATATTTAGAACAAGTAGAAAGTAGACTAGACCTAAATTCTGGATTAGTCTCCTAATTAAAGAAACTATAATTATGTATTTATGGAAACTTACATCAACATGGTATGGTGGCATCATCACTAATATCTAACATAGATGTAGGTATATAATATGAAATATCTACAAAAAGTGGATATGACCACCTGGATGTTTTTGGAGTCTATGTCACCTTTGCTCTATTGCATTCAAATATGGGTCATGGACTATCACTTATCAAATATGAAAACCATAGTTATTCATATTCATAATTATTGTGGTAAAAATTGGTTAGTGGTCACATGATGTTAATTTTTCCCAAAGACCCCTTTATCAATGAAGATGGCCTAAATAACCAATACTCTAAAGAGAGCCTCATAGTCATGTAGATATCCTGTATATGTTGGCTTGTGTGTGAATCATGTAATGTGTGATAATACCTAGATTTTAACTTCAAAAATATGTCTCGTATAATTATCTCTCATTAATTTAGACATATATATGTTTCATCCCTATGACTAATATGTAAATAGGATAAAATAAGGAAGTTTTACTCTCTTGAGTGCTTGATTGAGTGTTTTTTAGTCTATGCTAGGTTAGTAATGAATGAGGGTTGATATTGTATTTATACCAATCTATTCTAGATATTATCTCTAATTAAATCACATAGGATGACCATATGAATATGTTTGATTTGTAAATATGATGACTTAAGGGTACTAGACACTTACATTAGAATATGAAACTTACATCGACATAGGTGTCGAACCATTATTCAAGTTCCCAAGTAGTTGGAAAACATATGTAGGTATATAAATTGAAAATATGGAAGATAATTAATCTTATAACATTTTGGGCCTAATATAAAGCTTAGGTTATTATAATAACATTAGTTAGACTAGGAGATAAGTAATTATGCATAGAGAGATATTGTATGTGATATTTTTGGTAGATAGAAAGTATTAGAAGATAAAGGTATATCCATGATATTTATTTTCCAATTATATAAGAGTCAAGTGATATATAATTAATATATAGTGTTTAAATTCCCCCCTTCAATCTAGTAATTGAATTTATAAATCAAAGTAACACTTGGGTGTGTATAGCACACATTTTCTTTGCTCATTCAAACTTGAGTTATTTATTGGTGACTTACCTAAAACTAATAACATGTTATAGTGTATAATCACTAAATATAATCTAAAATTTAAAACATTGAAATAATTGAAATTGAAAGAGAGCATAGTTTAGATTTAAACATGTGTATTTATGCAACCATATTTCCTTTTGTGAATTTGATTTGAAATATGTATCATTTTGAATCACTAAAACTGAGATTAGGAAAAAATCTAAAATTTAAAAAGTGTATATATCTTAATTTATAGAGAGATATTGGTGGACACATGCTCCCAACCTTGGATAAAATATGAGTTTCCACCTGAGAGTTAAGATCATCTCAATTATGCAACTCAATCATACATATAATTTGGTGAGTGTGAGTGAACTAAATCAGCTCATGCTATAAAACTAGTGAGGTTTAATGATGTAATAAATTTTAACCTATACATTTTTTAAATATTGAGTGTTTTAATCACCTCAGCATATAAAAAATTGAAACAACTACTACAGGAGATTGTCTTAATCATATAACCTAGTGGGTGATGACAATACCTCAAAGTATTTAGAATTTGAAACCAATTTTGATTTTATAATATTGGGAACATATTAGATAAAATATACACCTTTGATATGTCTCATGTTGAAACTAAGTATAACAATGGTACCAATGTATATAATTCCAACACAAATGTGTATCTGAATCATATAACTATGAGTTTTGGTCAATTTGAAATTATGTGTGGATAACATGTTTCAAAAACATGCCCCATTATAATCTAAAATTTAAATTATTATAAGTTTGGATAATATGTTTCTAAAACTTGGCCCCACTCTAATATAAATTTTAGAATTCATGTAAGTGTGGCATAATCTAAAAACTGATGTGTTAATGTGGAAAACATGTTTCTAAAACATGTCCTCATTGTAATGTAGGTATGTTACATATTAAATAAATGTGTAAAACATGTTTCCAAAATATGTGACTACTAACTTTAAAAAGGTGAAAAATGTGGATAGCATGTTTCTAAAACATCCCCCACTCCCATCTAAATATATAAAATAATGTGTATGTCATACCTCTATGGCCTACCCCATTAATATGACCTCACCCATGAGGTGAGTTAAAGTAGTAACTAGTAGCTACCTTACCTTAAAAGCATAATATAATCATTTCAATTATGAATGTACCATGTAGTATAGAGAGGGAACATGCCTAGGTAGATATATCATTGAATCACTAACAATTTTATCTTACCAAATCCTAAGTTGTATTATGTAGATTAGGGCAATGTTTAGATAATAACAGTAAAATATCAACATAGAATAAAGCACACACATAAGAGCACTCAAAAGAAAATTAGAAGACAATGGTCCAAGGAGACAAAAAACTAGGGGCATTTTCAAATTCCACACAATCTAAGTAACATGACTTAGTCAAATGTCCAAAAAATTAAGAATGACATACTCAAATGTCAACATACAATAAAAAATAACATATTAAAATGTCAAATTACAACAAACAATGACATATTCAAGTGTAAAAGAGGTAAACCAAAGCAAGAAAGCTGAAAACAATGGAGCATATTAAAATGCTCAAATAAGTAAGATAATAGTAAGGCAAGACACTCACTAGAGTGTATAAATGAAATAATAAGTAACCAACATAAACATATCATATTAATAGCTAGATATATGTGTTAGAAAAAAATATTAAGTGCATATGATATAAAGTACACTATGAAAGATATAAAAATTGATAAATGCATGTGTAATTACATATATTATCTCAAACATGATAATGTAAAGTGACCATATAATGATATAACCTAGATGTATATGATCATAGAGGTAGATGCCCTGAACATCCTAGTGATGTGAGTAGATGGAAAATCACACATCCAAAAGTGCATAGATAATGTATTTATGTGTGCTTGTATCACACTCAAAATATGTGTGAGACATATGTGTATATAGGAATACTAATATTTCATCCACCAACATGGAACCAATAACATATATGCCAAGGAGGTAATAGGATATGGAAATTCTAAACATATTTTGAGATTTCGGATTTTAGATTTTATTTTTTTGGTATTTTTGGAATATGTGAAGCCTTTCAACCTTAAGTTGTTTCTTTTATTTTTTTTATTCATGGTTGGATAAGTTTAAATGGTAAATGGCATGTTTATCCTCACATTTTACATGTGAAGTATAAGAATCAAACCTATCATTTGGGATATGGATCTATTTTACTTCATGAGAAAAATAAATAACTTTCTAATTTTTGTCAATTTTTAGTTCCATTTGATATAACCATAGAGTTCCTAATGTAAATTCATATGGAGAGGTTTTTGGCATAACTCTAACCTATTTTTATACCACTTTATGACCAAAACCAATTAGTAGTGATATGTTTCAAAAGGAGTCTTTCCAACCTCCTTTACTTTTTCAGTCTTTTAGATCAAATCCAATTTTTTGTAAACATATTATATTGAAAGTATTTTGTTTTGAGTAATATCAATATGGTTATGCCAAAAATAAAGACCATCCATGAATAATGTTATTGTCAAATATTTTTGGTGTGGATGTTTTTTGGGTTGTTCACCTTGGCATGTTTTCATAGGATGTAGACCTTGGTCCCATATTAATAAAATTTTGTAAAGATACCATATAAATATTATGAGCACAAAATTTTTGTTCATAACATTAATTTAGTAATTCATCTCCTTCCTTTGTGCGAGGAATAAAAATTTGGTATTTAGATGGGGATATGTCAATCTCCTTTGGATGAGTAAGTATGAATGAAGAATATCTATGCACATACACATAATTGGGTAAATGATTCATATTTTTTATAAAATTGTCTTTATTTGAATGGAGAAATAATACCTCTACTAAAAACTAATTATGACTCCAAATATAAAGGTATAAATACAACATCATATGAAATACTTTTCAATCGAATGGTATAATCTTGAATGGATTCATCATTACATTGCTTGAAATTGTGAAAAAAATTTAATGTAATTTTTTTCACCTTAAGGATATTTAAATCCATGAATAATTCATCTTATAATTGTTAAAAAGTGGTTAAATAACCTTTTGGTAGGATATATAACCTATTATGAGACTCATTGTAAATGCTCATATGGAATACTTTTAGCAATAGTTTTTTATACTTTACCCATTAACCAAAATAATGTATATAGCTAATCATGTGGTTGAATGGGTCCTTATGACTCAAAAAGAGAGGTAAAGTTGGTAGTTTGAAATTTTTTTGATAAGGATATTCAAGTATAAAAATTTTAAGAGGTTAATTATTCAATGAGGTAACATGTGCATTGATATTATAGAAATCCATTTGCATTTGAAGAATAAAAACCTAGTTTTGAAGATCCCAAATAGTGTCCATCATAAAAATAAGATACTCCATGTGAATGGTGGTGCTTTGAATAGGTGTTATCATTGATTCTAATCCACTATCTCTATTTAATCTAGGCATATGCATATCAACATCTTCATGGATAACAAGTAAAAGTTATGAATCGCTAAATTTAGGATACTTTGGCAATGGTATTGGATATGTGAATTGTGTTACCCTTGGTATATCATTTGCATATATTGGTTAATTCACATTTTTTAGATATATATCAATTGTTATTAAAGTGAGGTTTGGTAAAGGAACCTCTTTTGGTATAGTAGTTTTTTTTTGGTAAATATGACATGATGCATGATTTAACCTTTCACAAAGTTTCAATGTCAAATGAGGGGGAAAATAATAATAACCCTTGATAAGGGAGATATTTTTTATAAATATAATAATTATATGGGTTTAAGTTAATTTATTTTAAGTAATATTTCCCTTATAAGCAATTTGAAAATAAGTCATAATTTCTTTATGTATTTTTTATAACTTTTGATGATCATATCAAGGATCATCTTGGTCATATATCCCAAATTTGTGGTGGAATACTAATGAATAGAATGATTAGATGAATTTACTTGTTGTTGACTTATCGATTGTTTTGAAAATCCCAAATCGTACCAATTTGTATTATACTTAAGAGATATAGGGTGGGTTATACCTTGTTCATTTTTTCCCAATGTTTTTCCTTTGTATCCATATTTTAGTAGATTTTTAAAACCAAAATAATATGATGGAGGTGTAAGGAGTAATGGTAAATGATATTTATCTTACTTAATATGGATTAACTCATCTCTTTTAATGGTGGGATCATGGATCTGATTAGAGGGATGATAGTTACGACTAATTAGAGATTTGAGATTGGATGTATTAGCATTTGTAATAATACAAGAGTAATAAATTTTTTCCCATTATTTAATATAAATTTCAATATTTTTAAAATCATAATCATCAAAAAAATCAATACCATCCATGATAAGGGAGATAAGGAACATGAATATTAGGACAAAGCAGGTAAGAAACACCCTATATGGTATGTTTAAGAAAGAATGATGTTTAAATATTAGGTTCACCAAATGTTTAACTCTAAAATATAGATATGGGTAATCTAGGAATAAATGGTTAGATATATCCTATGGCACAATTATTGTAGAATATCTCTAAAGTAGGCCACTTAGTTATGAATCTTAGATGAACATTTACTAATGTTATTATGTTGATATATGATAAAAATTGAAAGTAAAACTATGATAAATATTTCAATGATAATGAAAATAGGATAATTATCTATTTTTAATGATAATAATAATCTAGATTTGGAATAGGTAAAAATTAGATTGGATCTAGATTCTAGATCAATCGCCTAATTTTAGAAATTAGACCTCTATAACCATGGACACTTGTATTGACGTAGGATGGTTGCATTAATCCTAATGTATAACTCCAATTTATGTGTCTACTATGGAATATATATTTAAAATATATTCAAACACATGGATGATTTTGGGTTCCATGTCACCTTAACTCTAGTGCATTCAGTTATGGGTCATGGACTATCACTTCTTGTCAATTAGCAAACCCAAAGTTCTTCATCTTCATAGTGGTTGTGGGAAAATGGGCTAGTTGGCATATGGTTTTGATTTACCCTAATAAATACTTTATAAATTATTTTTTACTATATATCCAATACTATAAATAGGTCTTGATAATTATATATTTATCATGTACATGATAGCTTATGTTTGAAACATGAAACGTGTGATAATCAAGTATAATATTGACATAGATTGTAACTTGGCCAATGTAGCTCATGTAATGATCCTTTAGTAATTTATAATTTTAATTATTTTATGCATATGATTTTTTAAATATTAGAAAATAGTGAATCTCTACTCACTTGAGTACTTGATTGAGTGTTTTTGGTATGTGCTAAGTGAGGAATCAATGAGATTTGAGATTGTATTTATACCAATCCCTTTTAAATAATATATCACATTAAATAACCTAGGTCAACAATAGGAAAACATTTCATTTTCAAATTATATGGATTTAGGTAATTAGACACTTGCATTAGAATAGGACACTTGCATCGATCTAGGTGTTTGACTGGGATGCAAGTGTCTAGGTAGTTGAAAAATAGGTATAGGTGTAGAACTTGTAGAGATGGAAGAAAAGTTGGTTTATAAAATAATAGGAATTATATAAGTCCTAATTTTTCTTATTAATATTGGTCAAACTAATAGATAAATAATAAGACATAGAAAGATAGTTTATGTAGGCCTTTTGGTAGCAAGAAAGGTAAATAAGTTGAAGGTACATCTATGATATGTATTTTACAAGTTTACAAGATTGAGATGATATGTAATTTAGAAATAGTCTCTACACTTTGTTACATGTAAAAAATATATATGGACACTTTTTATGGTAATATAAGCTTCTAGTGATGGTCTAGGTTGGTATTATTATAGTAAGGCTTAGTGTTAGCATATGAATCAAGAAAAATGAAGACTTACAAATCTAATTATGCCCCAAAAGATTTGGAATTAGATGACATAGTTCATGATTTATGAGTTTGGAGGCATTATTTGTTGGGTAAACCTTTTAAACTTAGTACTCACAATTTAGGGCTCAATTATATCTTCACACAACTAAAATTTAATTATAAACAAAGGTGATGGATTGAAATTTTGTTAGACTATGAATTTTATACCATTTATATCAAAGGAAAGGAGAAGGGGGTTTCATATCCTCTTACCCATCAAAGTTACATATGATAAATTAATACTAATTACCTTTTAAGAATATATTTTAAACTTTTCATCAAGATATGAATTCTATGAGAAACTCAACTCTAATATAAAACCCTAAAAATCATAGATTTTAAGGATCTAATTTGGATCAATATAGACTCATAAGGTTTATGATATAATTCATGTTATATATAGATGAAATTTTAGTCATAGTTATTAAGGAGTTACATAATGATCCTTATTATGGTCATCCATGAGTTACCAAGCTTGTGTCAGAAGTGAAACTATTGAATTTATAGAAAAGAATCAAGAAATACCCTAATTTCATGTCTAAATGTTTATAATTTCAATGGGTGAAATTATTAAATTTTAATCTTATGGGGATGTTCACCCTTATGACATACCAAAATAGAAGTGTTCAGTCATTAGCACTGACTTTATCTAAGGACTACCAATGTCAAGAAACATGCATGATATGATATTTTTGGTATAAGAAATTAAAATTAGTGTTATGTGTTATAAAATTTGAAATGTTATACTCTAATACAAATCAAAATACCTCAAATTTGGATAAGGAAAATATCAAGCAAAATCAATGAAATAAAAATAAGTTATACCTTTTTAAACCTTTGAATATCCCATCCTTATTAGAGAAGATATGCCTGATTGGAATATTTTTTTATTAGAATAAAAAATATTGAGAGGGGCGAGTGAATCATTATTCATTTTTTTTTTTTTTTTTAATAAACTTCACTTAAGCAATCATGAACCATTCAAACAAGCATATAGATCTAGCAAACATAAGCACCTATCCACATAATCATGAAACATAAGAACACATCACATATATGGGAAAACCTCAAGGTTAATAAAACCCAATGATATATACAAATGTACTAAATTAATATTATACAAAACCAAAATTTATTTAATTACCAACTCCACATGGAGAACCAACCCCAACTAGCCAAACACCCACTTAAATAGGATTTAGCAAGCACCCATTTATAAGGAGGCACCAACCCCCTAGATGACTTGGAACCAATTCAAAAACCTAATTAATTTTATAACCTTTATAAAAAAATGTTTCTCACACAATATATTATGATCACCTTCTTTATCTCTTCACACTCTTATCCCTCTTAAACTTCCTTCTAGGCCTCTTTCCTTAACTAGGTCTCTTCAAGATTGATTAGGTCATATGGCCTTGATATTCAAATGTATACATAATGTCACATATTAATTATATATCCTATATACTCATATGATGGTATATAATACCTCCATATGCTAAACAATGTATTATTTCATTTGCATATTCTCACTCACTCAAATAGGCCTAAAATTGCCTTGTATATACCACTCCTTGTTCATATACTACTTTGACAGGTACTCACCCGTAACCTATTATGTATGCCATTTAATATTTCTTAGTAAATATTATAAATATTTTTCAAATAAAATATCATAAATCTATTAGACCTCATTTAATTTTTGGGTCTCATGGAGACCTAATTGTATTTGTTCTTTTTAGTAGTACATTACCATTTGATCCCTTATAATACCTTTCACATCTATATATGTCAATATTATTTCATAAAAAACTCAATTTTAACTTATAAAAAATTATATTATCTCCATAACACTCTTTATCTCTAACCACCACTTGAAACACTCCATTAGCACTATTCACATTAGGCCTTTGAAAACATAGAAAAGTCTATCTTGAACAACTGAAGATAAAAAAAATATTTATACACACAAATATGATAATAAATCACTTATAAATATTCTAAAGTATCTTTAAAATATCACTATATTCATTATACACTTCCACTTATCACATAGAGTCTCAAAAATACCTTTATAACTCACTCAAAACTACCAATTTTCTTCAAAGACCAATGATAGTGACTCAGACCTCAACACATGCATAAAATTTTTAAATTAATTATTATGAATTAATATTATCCTATGAAATAAATATACCATATTAAAATATAAACATCATATGGTCTAATGGCAATTATTGCTCTTACAGACCAATTTATTGACCTTACTACACACAAACCTCACTAAGCCAAACAAGACATTTTGGCTTCATCATTTTCACCATTGTACCTAACTTCTAATATTTATAAAAATAATTAATATGACATAAAATTCATAAAAGGACATCTCAATTAACTTTGTTTCATCATTCTATCATGATAACACATTCCTAATCATCTTCTCATTATTGCCTAGGTTTTTAATTATTTACACCACTAGGCCTATTAGCGACTAGTTAAATTGGATGACCAGTTTATAAAAATTGAGGAATATAACCTATCTATAAAAATTCATGGACATAAAATATGAGTCTCTACCTTTTTTCTCCATTCATTTTCTTACTATGTCTAATGCAACTTTTGACTTTTACAATAACTTCTTTAGAAACAAGCCTTAAACTCAACATTTTCTTTCACCTCTCTCTAACTAATACCACTTGGAGGTACTTGGAAGAGTTAAATAAAATATACAATATATTAAATAACAAATTAAAACCGTAATAATAACTTTTTTGTGACATCTTCAACATTAGGTCCTTATTAGGGTTCTAAGAGGATTTAAACCTATTTCCACTCCTAACAATCTTTCACACAATATATCCCATCAATCCAAAAACCAATGCCTATATTATTTAGATAGTATAATTACCAATATACCATTAAATTATAAATTCACCATTAAAATTTTTGATGATCGAATGATCAAAATAAAATCCTTCTTAGGTTGATAAGCCTTCATTCCAAGCACTCGAAAGAGCTCCAAACAAATTTGCATGCCTTGTCCTTCAAATTATGACCTTAAACTACATGAATAAACTTGAAACAACATAATTTATATCTAAAAATGCTTACATGATCTCAAAAACCTTTAAATCTGATCATGACCCTTCATTAGTCCATACTCTCTCTCTTTCTTTTCTCTTTATACCTTGACCTACAAACCATATTAGGCCTTAAAACTAAAATTTATACATATTTCCATGAACTCTCCACCTTAATTAAATACTCAAGAAACCTCATATAAAAACTTATGCCTATGTTCACTCATCTCACCAAGTCATCATGCTCATACCTTCTCACATGGTCTATTCATGCCATGACTAAGCTTAGGCTACTTAAGCACTCGACCTCAAAGACCTAATACCTATGCATTTATCAACAATGAAAATAAGATAAAACCATTCATAACCAATTAAATACTCTCTTTCACATTACACACCACTATCCATGCTTATATATGCAAACTTGTCTTGAAAATGGATCTTCATGCCTCATTAGGCTAGGTAGGGTTTAAGAGAGGTCTAGATGTAGACCTAAACTAAAGGTCTTATCCCTATAGGATAACTTTGAAAAAATTTTCATTGCATCCACACATCATACTCATGCTAATATAACATTTAAAATATCTCACATGCTTGATATCACTCACCTTATCATGCCACCAGCTCATACCTTCATGATACAATGACTAGGCTTAAGTTTCTAATGTACTTGACACCTTAACCTATTCCTTCCACAAAACCATAAGACATTAATTGATTTCAAATTCTCTCTTTCCTTAAAATTCTATCTTGCCTTTAAATTCAACTTGTCACATGGCTTCTTAAATAAACATTAGTTATCTTCAAACATCTTTCATGACCTATATCTTGATATCAACCTTGACATTAACCAATAGAGAAGATAAAACTCAATAAACTCACCTTGTCACATCAATCTCACAAGTTCATACCTCAAAATATAACTCACCATGCATCTTCACTAGATGCACCTTGACATCAATGACATTAACCTTGACATCAATTACATCAACCTTGACATCAATAAAAACACTTATTAACAAACTCTCCCTTTGTCATTGATGGTAAACACACTACAACCTAATAAATATAATCTCCCCCATTCTAGTATTTCTCACCATTTGACATTACTGCCAAAGGGTCTTCCACACACTACTATCTAGAATTACATGTTTTTGTAATAAAATCTCAACACATAGAATATTAAGCATTCATGAGCATGTTCCTCCTTACTTGATGTATACCTCCTTCAAATGAACTCAGATCACAAGACCACTCACCTTGTCCTTGTAATTATTGATATAACTCAAACCTTTCATCACACATTAGGGAAAAATATTCTTGACATCAATTGAATAATTATGGATTCCCCCTTTGTCTTCATATCTTTAACTCACCATAGGATTCATTAGGATTCTCATACCATCCTTCATCTTCCTTAAGACATCTTGATATTGAAACCACTTCTCAACATAGATCACTATCAACTACCAACTACTACGAAAAAACATTTTTCTTACCTCTCATCTACAAATAACACTTCTAACTCTATAAACATTCTTCAACATATCTTCATGTTAGTTAACAAGCTTCCATTTATTGATGAGTGTCTCCATGAAATCTAATGGAGTCACCCCTTACCATAAGGCATTAAAATAACACAAAATTAGTAGATTCCTAGATTTCCATCCTCTCACAAGACTGAGGATCCTTTAAGATCCTTTTAGTCTTGATTATCCTCTTTAGCTCAACCTTTTCATCATTCATGTGGTTAATAATATGAACTAATAATGAACACTCTTGATAATCTTAAATATTTGGTCTATGATCTACAATAGAAAATAGACCACTTTAGATTTAAACTAATCAAGACTAAGCTTGACTATCTTTGAATTCCAAACCTTGGTTAGTCTTCTTTCATGAGCTCTAGGAGATTCAATCTTCTTGTTCTATCTTGATGATTTATGATGATAGAATCTTACAATATGACCAATGTTAATAAAATTATAGAAAACAACATCATTCATATATATTTATTAATGTGAACTATGACTCCTTCCATTATTCCATGAGTACTCATTCTTGGAGGGTCTTTTACACTATTTTGCTCTATAACCAAACTAACTACATGAGAAATAATAACCATTGAATGAATTTGATTACCTTATGGCATTAGGCTACCTAACAGAATTTGTCTTCATATTTTTATTGAGGTTGACCTTATTTGCATTAGCATTCTCCTTGTTCTCCTTTTGATCTACTTTGAAACCAAGACCTACCTTATCATTGGTAGACTTATGAATACTTAGAATTTCATATAAAGCCCCATTGTTCTTTTCAAACTTTTCATATGTCTTCATATTACTAGTTGTTTGATTTAATTTTGAATATAATAAATCCATTTTTTATTCATATCTAGTGCAGTCTTTTTCCTTAACCTTTAAGCTATCAGTGACTATCTCCATGTGAGTTTCAACTTGATTGATGATCTCATCATGCTCCTTGGATGTGTTGCTCAATCTCTTTTAAAAAAAACCAATATGCTCTTCATAATCCTTAACTAATGATCTTAGTTTTTTATTCTTTCTTATTTATAACTTCAAATCCTCTAGAACACTCATCAATTCTACCTCAATGTTCACTTTAGACTCTTCTTCATCTGATTCTTCATCATCCATAAGGCCTTTCCCTTTTGAAAATCCCTCATTATCCATTTATATATACATAATTAAGTTTTCATTATTTTCATGTTCATGTTCATTAATATCATCATCCCTATTAGATGTACTTGTGTCACTTACATCAGATGAGCTATTATCTATTTTGGTATAAAAACTTCTCTTATTCTTGAATGACCCTTTCCTACCTTCATACTTCCTCAAATATATACTACTTTTATCAGGATTATATATCTTCTTATCATCACCATTATTTTCATCATGTTATTCATCATGCTTAGTTTTATCATTGTTAAGACACTTAGATGCATAGTTACCAATCTTACCATAATTAGAACATTTGAAAGGCAACTTACCCTTGTACTTACCAAATCCAAACCTTAATTTCCTAGCAATCGTGGCTATCTATTAATCATCATCAATATATAAACATACCTCATCCTTTACCTTCTTTAATTTTTACGTATTCTCATCTTTGAATGTTTCTTCCTTATTGGGAGGTCGTCTTTCATTTATTATCATCTCATAGGTAGTTAATATGCCATGAAACCCATCCATCTAAAGTGTGTCTAGATCTTGTATTTCTTCTACTGCAAACACCTTTGAATCAAATATAGAAGTGAGGGAGCTTAATACCTTTTTTACAGTTGTATATTATTTTACTTCTTCTCCAAGACCTCTGATGACATTGACAACTTCATCAACCCTTAACAAGTAGGATGCAATGTTCTCATATTCCTTCATACTTAGACTTTCAAACTACCTTCTATGGGTCTATAATTTAATCATACTCACTTTTTTGTCTCCTTAATATATATTCTTAAAATTTTCCCATATCACCTTGGATGACTCACATTGCATCACCTTCACAAACTTTTCCTCTGATAGACCACATATAATGGCATGCATTGCTTTGGAATTGCTCTCACTTTCCTTCTTTCCTACTATATCAGTTGGTGGTGTAGGATGTATAGTATACCCATCCATATGTTACTACCATATATCATGGCCCATTTAAATTATATATATTCTCATTTTTATTCTCTAAAAATCATAATTAGTCTAATTTAATAATGGAGCCTTACTGGTAGAGAAACCTCATTGAACTTGACGACTATCCATCCTTGCTTCTAAGATATCCTTTAGGCTATTAGGCCTAATTAAAAAGTCCTAATATGATACCAAATATTTGAATAAAAATTACTTATATTTGGGTTGAATCAATCTTAAAAACATTTCTTATTAATTACACTTAAGAAATCATGAACCATTCAAACAAGCATATAGATCTAGCAAACATAAACACCTATCCACATAAGCATGAAACATAAAAACACATCAAATATGTGGGAAAAAATATATGAGAGGAAAAAACATTGATATATTTAAATTTAATATTGTCCTATAAGACAAAAAACAAAATTAGTGAAGCACCAACTCCATATGGAGCACTGATCCCAACTAGCCAAGCAACCACTTAACTAGGATTTAGCAAGCACCCACTTGTAAGGAGGCACCAACGCCCTAGATGACTCAGAACTAACTCATAAAACTTATTTATTTTATTAAATTAATAAAATTATGTTTCTCACACAATAGATGACGATCAGCTTCTTTACCTTTTCACACTCTTATCCCTCTCAAACTAATTTCTAGGCCTCTTCGTTCAATTGGGTCTCTTTAAGACTGATAAGGTCATATGACCTTGATATTAATATGAATAGACACTATAAAATATTAAATAAATATATTTTACACTCCTATTATGGTATAAAATACCTCCTTATACTCAGTAATGTATTATTGAATTCATATACACTCACTCAAATAGGCTTAAAATTGCCTTGTATTTATACCATTCATTTTTCATATACTACTTATGCAGCTAATCACCCTTAAAATATTAGGTAAACCATGTAATATTTTTTATTAAATCTCATAAAAAATATTAAAATGAATATTGAGCCCCTTTTGGTTTATCATAAATCTATTAGACCTCATTTCACTTTTAAGTCTCATGGAGACCTAATTGCATTAAGTCTATCTAGTAACACATTACCATTTGATCCGTTGGAGAACCATTCACCTCCATATAAATAAATATTATTTCATACATAGCTAAAATATACCTTATCCAACATTATCTAATATACATAATACTTTCTAGGTTCAACCACCACTTGAAACACTCTATTAGCACTATTCACATTAGGCCTTTAAACACACATAAAAATATGTCTTGAATAATTGAATATAATTGATTATTTATCCACAAAAACATTAAAACAAATAACCTAAATTACTTAAAAAATATCACCATATGCATTAAACACTTTCAATTAGGGCATATATCCTCAAAAACACCTATGTAACTCACTTACTTAGAACTGACAGTTTTCTTCAAAGACCAGTCATGGTGAATCAAACCTTCAAAACTTGTATAAACATTTTTAATGACTTATTATGAATTTATATGATCCAATGACATATATATATATATATATATATATATATATATATATATATATATATATATATATATATATATATATATACCATATTAAAATATAAACATAATATGGTCTAGTGGAAATATTGGTCTTATATACCAATTTGTTAACCTTAATACACACAAACCTCACTGAGCTAAAAAATCCATTTCAGCTTCATCATTTTCACTATTATACCTAAATTATAAGATTTATAACAATAATTAATAGTAAATACCAGTTATCAAAAAACACATCCATGGTCTTGGTTTTATCTTTTTATCATCATAACACATTCTTAATAATCTTCTCATTGTTGCATGGGGTTTTTAGTATTTACAGCATTAGGCCTATTAGTGACTGGATAACATGGATGATCAATTTAGAAACCTTGAGGAATAAAAAATATCCATAAAAATTAATGTACATAAAACATGAGTCTCAACCTTCTTCCTCCATCCATTTTATTATTATGTCTAATGCAACTTTTGACTTATATAATAACTTATTTAAAAACAAGCCTATAACTCAACATTTTCTCACTCCTCTCTCTAACCAATACCACCTAGAAGTACCTATAATAGTCCAATAAAATATCCAATAAATTATCTAGGAAATTAAAACCATCATAATCACTTGTTTGTAACATCTTCAACATTTGGTTTTATTAGGGTTCTAAGAGGGTTTAAACCTATTTCTACTCTTAACAATTATTCATAAAGCATATCCCCTCAATCCAAAAAATAATATGTATAATTTTGAGATACAACCCTTCCCCATCTAACATGAAATTATTAAGTTCATATGAAATTTTCTTATGATATAATTATCACAATAAATTCCTTCTTAGGTTGATAACCCTTTATTTTGAGTACTCAAGAGACCTCCAAACAATTTTCCATGCCTTGTCCTTCAAATTATAACCTCAAACTACATGAAAAAACTTGAAACAACATAAATAATCTCTAAAAATGCTTACATGAGCTCAAAATCATTGAAATCTGATCATAACCCTTCATTATGACACACTCTCTCTTTGTTCTTTAGAACTTGACCTGCAAACCATATTAGGCCTTAAAACTAAACTTCATGCCTCTTTCCATGCACTCTCAACCTTACTCACATACTCAATAAATCTCATACAAAAACTCATGCCTATGTTCACTCATCTCACCAAGTCATCATGCTCATACCTTCTAATAAAGTCTCTTCATTTCATGACTAGGCTTAGGCTACTTAATCACTTGACCTCACAGACCTATTACTTATGCATTTGTCAATAATGGTAATAAGACAAAAACATTCATAACCACTAAAATACTCCATTTCACACTACATACTTATATCCATTATTACCTATGAAAACTTTCTTTTAAAACTAATATCCATGCCTCATTAGGCTGGGTAGGGTTTAAGAGAGGACTAGATGTAGACCTAGACTAAAGTTCTTATCAATATAATATCACTTTAAAACACTTATGAGTGAATCCACACCTCATACTCATGCTCATACAACTTTAAAAATATCTCACATTCTTGAGATCACTCACCTTATCATGCCACCAACTCATACCTTCATGATGCAATGATTAGGCTCAAGATTTCAATGCACTTGACAGCTTGACCTATTCCTTTCATGCAACCATAAGAAATTATTTTCCTTCAAATTCTCTCTTCCCTAAAATTCATCTTGTCACATGGATTCTTATGTAGACATTAGTTGTCTTCAAACATCTTCTATAACATATACCTTGATATCAACCTTGACATCAACTAATTAGTTGTCTTCAAACGTCTTCCATGACATGTACCTTGATATTAGCCTTGGCATAAACCAGTAGAGAAGATATAACTCAATAAACTCACCTTTACACATCAATATCATAATCTCATACCTTAAACTATCACTCATCATGTATCTTCACTATATGCACCTTGACATCAATGATAACACTTCTCAACATTCTTGAGCATGGATGGATTATGTGATGCTTGATGTATGATTTATATATTGACTCAATAATTTGACATCACTTATATATGGATGATTTTATTTATTAACAAGGTAATGGTAGTATGGAATATTAATCTCTCTCAATTCTTGATTTGTATGCGGGTGTAGCTCTATTTATAAGATCCATGTGGAGAACTTAACAATTGTGATTCATCTAGGGTGGATAATGAAGAAGAATATTTGGTAATTGGTATTTTATGAATTAAAAATTTCATGGAGAATTATAGAGGGGTGATGAGGAGCTCAAATTATGGTGTGGATTTTAAGGAGGTGTATTATAATATTATAGAATAGGTTAGTGTATTAATGATGGATTATATTGGTATTAGTGGTGGGATTTGTTAGGAATGTTAGTGGAGGTATTTTTTTATAGTTAGGAAAGAATTTAATTTTTTTTTTAAAATTGAGAGGATCTATTGGTAGTTAAATAGGATGATAAGTGAGTGATTGATTAATATGAATGATAATGTGATGAGATATAAAGTTAGGATGATGAAGGAAGATGAAAATGGGGATATTAAGATGATGTTAGAGAGGTTAGTGTTAATTTTGGAAATTAGTTTTTATAAATGTTAAAATTATAAATGATTAAGGAGAGTAAAATTTTAGATCTCTACATTTTTCCCATCTTTGAAAAGGCATTGCAACTTAGTGGAAATTCAAATAGCTAAAATAATGTGTTGGATAGTAATTTAATAAAAAATAGAATGGGTAATTCCCCGTTGATAGTTCCTATATGGAGGAATGAGATGTATTACTACTTGAAAAGAGGATAATTATGGTAGGTGGTTATATGGGAGAAGATAATAAAGAGGTGAGATGTGTCACTAGAATAAAGGGGCTAGGGTAAATGTGATGAAGATTATAATATGTAATCAGTTATATGTTCGTGATAAGTGAGATATGATTGATCAATGTTTATTGGATATATTTATGGTTCTTTAGGTAATGATATATGTGAGGGAGTATTATGGATAAAGTTACAACCTTGTATATGCCCTAATCAATGATATATGAAATAAGGAAGTTGTAAACTTTGGATAGATAAACTAAGGAAGATACAAGTATGAATGTTCCACAATAAATTATATAGGTGAGTATGTGATGAGAAATATTTGACCGGATTTACCGATGTGTTTGATGATGATGATATGAATGATTAGTCATAAACTTGATATGGTCCAAGAAATGATACATGTGATGGAGTAAAAGTTGAAAACTATGATTAAATTTATTGAATAATTTGAAGATGATGATATCAATGATTACATATAGGCTTGATGTTCCCAAAGCAATAATGTATGTGAGGGAGTGAAATATACAAGCTTGGATGTGGGAACAATGTCTTCTATTTGATTTGGATATCACTATGATATATATCATTGATTGTATCTATGAATGATATATCTTAGTTTATTTGGAATTATATATCATGCATCTTGAAACCCTTTATAATTTATATGCCAGATTAAATAAATAAATAAATAAATAATAATAATCCATCTAATAATGAAAACTAGTTTCTTATTACCTTTGGATAATACCATGATGAAAAATGATTTTGTGGCATCATGTGTAAATAATCACTTATCCAAAAGTACTATGACACTTATGGAAACCCTATAAATCATATCTTTAATTGTATTAATATGCATATTATTTTTAAACTTTATCATTTACTAACACTTTCTCTCTTGTAGGAACCTATCAAATTTTGTTCTCTATGAGTGTGCACCTTAAAGGGTGCACCAAGAAAGGGGTGGGTAAACCATTGGTGCTTTGAAATATTTTTGCTAAACTCTATCATTACCTAAACCCATTAAAAAACCTACTTATCCAACACCCTAAGCAATCTTAACCATGTTTACATATTTCTTTAAGAATTTATCCTTTCAAATATACCCTAACTAAGTAAACTCTTCCTACTAAGTCATCCAAGATGATCTTGTTGAAAAGTATTAAGTGCATGTTATGAAACTAAATTGGCCTAGTTAACTTAGTTCGATGCCTAATGGTAACTTTTTCTAATGAACTAGATCGAGTTGGCTAATCTTATCAAATAAAATTATGAAAGGGGTTAAGGCTTATCCATTAATATGAATAAAAGGCTAATTTTAATCTAATAAAGATGAACATTAATTTTCACATCATTATAGTTCACAATTATTATAATTTGCATTTGAAGGAGCCATTGCTTAGGGTTTGCCTTGTAGAGAAGATTACTTATCTTGTGGTATGTTTTAGATGCAAAGTAGGATTCATTTTAGCCTAGAGTTTATTTCCATAATGTGGCCCTTAAACATATACAACAAAATTTTACAAAGAACCATAGGCCAAAGGAGAATTGAGACCTAACATGTTCACTCAAGTTACGTATTCCAAACTCTTATTATTTCATTTCATAGATAGATATTATATAAGTAATATGTGTTATTAATATATAACTACTTCATTAGATTACCTCTATAATTAAACTTGGTATAGATATATGGTTTTATTTGTTTTACATATTTAATTTTAGATGATCTATAACTCCATTTTCATACAATGATACATTAATTGTTTATTTATGTTTAACCATCCCCATTTGTGCCATAACCTTTGGTGAGCACTAGATTAGTTTTAATTTATGTTCTTATAAATAGCTAGGTTTATTACATAGTATCATTATCCTAGAGGATTTTTAAACCTATCCTTTGGTGTTGTATGGTAAGTTGTACCTTGGTTAGGTTTAATAGATACAATTTGATCATACCCCTAATGTAAACATGTATTGTAATGAATTTTAATTTATTACCTCATCCGATCTTGGATTTACTAGGTCAAATAAGTTATAGATCTATCTTAATTTTTTGCATACATTCTAATGAACATAACATAAATATAACCCTTGAATAATTTTAATTTTTCATTTAAGCTAAAGTAGATTAGGCTGGTCAGTCTGATATTAACCTCTGTCTACATATTTAGGATCCATAGTCAACTAGATAGCATTGATCAAACCCATTTTATCCTTTGTTTATAGGTTTTGTTTCAATAGTGAACTAGATCTATTAGGTCGACTTAATATGGTTCAACTCTTTATAAGTTTTACATATGTAGTCATATATATCATGTAGGTTCATTTCATCCTTTCCTCTTTTTAAGGTTTAAGATTTACATTCAATTAGATTGTGCTTGTCAATTTACTTTTATCCTTTAGATCATAGGTTTTCATTTCTAAATTGAGTCACACTAGTTGACTTAGTTGTTTCCTATTTTATACATTTATAACTTATATTCAACTAGAATGGGTTGAAATATCTAGTCTAGTTTAAGAATTTTCAATTTTTAACTTTCAACAAACTAGATCAGACTGATGAATGTAGTTTTATTTTACCACTTCCAAGTTTTCGATTTATAACAAACTAAATCAACCTAGTCCATCCTTTTTAAACCTTATGTTTTTTAGATTTTTGCCTCTATAAGACTAAATCAAATATAAATAATAAATATTTTAATCATACTTTAAAAATTTATAATCAACTAAGTTGACCTAGTTGATCTAGTTATATTTTTAGGTTCACTCTAAAAAAGATTTGTACTTTCATTTTTGTCAATTTGTCATTTCTATCTTCTAATAAAATTAATCAAACTTTTCAATTTTTATATTGTCTTTACTATTTTTTTAGATATTCAAAACTATATCATAGAGTTAACAAGTCAACTTGACTGACTTAATTACATGTCTATTTTTTTTTCTAAAAAAACTAAGTCAGCCTAGTCAACTATGTTTATTTCTAGCATGTTTCCATAGCACACTAGATTGTCCTACCTAACTATGTTTTATTATATCTTTCATTTAGATCATCTTATCCCTTCTTCTTTTATGTCTTTTAATTTTAGTATAATTAGGGAAATTAAAATTCAATTATTATTAATTAATCTCACATTTTATTTTAAAATTTATGGTTTCTTATTTATTTACTTTTTAAAAATTACAAATTGGTTTTTTACAATTAATTTTCACTTTGTCTTGATTTCCATAGAAAATGTGTACCAATAATTTTAAAAGTACTTAGATATTATATTTAAGGGATATACGATAATATTTTTATGGTTATTTTCTATTTTTATGGATACCATGGCATGAAGGGGTTTCCCTAATACTCATATACATAGTACATAGCTAAAAAAAAGTATTTAGTTTCCATGTACCTCATGGTATTTCAGAAAGCCTAGGATTTCATTTTGAATAGAACCTTAGGAGTCTATCCATCTATTTGATCTTGTGCTGGATCAATTAATGGTTAGATATTATAATTTACTCCCATATTACCATTAAAACTATGTTTAGTGGGCTATGGGAATGACACTATTTCCATAATTAGCACTCTAAAACATTGGGTTGTCATTATCCAACATAAAATCAAGTATCTTTACAAGCCTAAAAATTAATTTTTTTTATCATACCTTCATAACAATATTTTTAGATAATTAATTATTATTACTTTTTTAAAAAATGTATTTTATTCTTGATTCTTGGTGTTACTTATTGTATTCTAAATTTATTGACTAGCATCAATATAATTATGTGTTATATGGTAGATAGTTTATTATCATGTATACTCTATTATTTACTTAAAACTTAAATAGTTTAAATTAATGTTAATTTTATTCTAAAATTAACTAAATTGACCATAATTACTTAGTATAATTATATATTTTTTATACATGTATAACTAATTCGACCAGATTGACTTAGTAGGCTATCTAAATTATATTTTTCCTGTTAGTAAAACTAAGTTGAAAAAATGAATTTAATAGTTTTTCACACACTATTTATTTTATACCTTTCCAACTAAGTTGATGAACTCAACTTATTAGGCTTTTAAACATTCAACTTTTACAACTAAGTCAACTAGATCAACTTAGTTCTCTGTCCAAACATTGTATGTTTTTAGCAAGCATCTAAGTTGATGAGATCAAATTAGTAGTCTTTATTAATTATTATTTTTAACTATTTACACAACTAATTTTTCCAACTCAACTTAATATTCCATCTAAATTTTATTTATTTTTACCTATAATACTAAGTTGACCAACTCGACTTAGTAAGTTTTCATCTTTCTATTTCTATCTTCATTTTTCACCATGTAGTACATATTTGATAAAAGTAAAATAAAAACTAAAAATGATATGATGAATTTAAATAAACCTATAAATCATCCTAAGAAATATTGTCCCTATACTTTTATATAAAATCTATATGTCAGTAATGTCCATGTGGCCACTAGGACCAAAAACTATGGGTCGCCTCCTCCCAAAACTTTGGATCCACTTAAGTATCCTCCAAAAATGCCTATTGTTGAGAATGAAAGTGGTATTTAATATAATTTTAAAATTATAATATTCATTTAAAAATACCCCCCTCATTAAGGAAAGGATATTATGATTATATACAATCTCATGATGGGACCTTATATTGAATGTTCACTTTCAACTATGCATAACGTATCTACAAGACTTGGAGAAAGTCATAATATGACTTATACCATGATTTTTTTTATTAAATATGCACTTATTCTTCCATGAATTCAACCTTATCTAAAAATTCTTCTTTAACCTTTCCAAGTATTTAAAATACTATTATTGGGATTTTCTCAAGCAGGCCCCCTCAAAGTTATCATGTGCATACTCATGTGAATGCTACCTATAACGCATCTCAAGATTATTATATTAATCAAGACACTATAAAAATTAAACAAATTTTAATACAATCCATGAACTAAATTGACACTTTAGTAACTAATAGTACAAATCAAATTATACAAATGCAAAATCAACTTTGAGAATTAGAAAATTGTCCTCAACCTACTCAATAGGGAGTTTAAAATCCCAATGACACCCTCACCCCACCCCTATAGATGTATAATTTAAACTCATGCATCAAACTCCACTTCTCAGTAAGACTATAAAGCATATTAAAAATGAACCCTTAGTCCCTCATATTATTAGCATCAACATAGGTAGTATTGTTCCTACTATCACTTATAATAGGTCTATTGATACTACTTTGCACTTGAAATATTTAAAAAAATTATACAAATATTAGATTAAATTAAATACCTTTGCCTCCACCAAGCTCTTAGATAAAATAATTAATATGTGATGCTTTGGATCATTTTAATAAACTAAAATCTCATACTACATCTGGTCTATAATATTTAGTCGATATATTGGTATAAGAATTACAACCTAATGACCTTATTAAAAATAGATTATCTTACATCATCAACTGTAAACAATCATAATCAATAACTGCACAAGTGTTCATTGAATGATGGAAATCCTTTTCCAATAAATCTAAACATAACATGTTAGAAGACAAATTATTCCACTTATTGACTAATTCTCTTCATCCTAAATTATGATATCATGTTACGACACATTATCCAAAATATTTAAAAGAAACCCTTGACCAAGACAAATATTAATATTTTCTCATAAGATAATTTGATCCTTCGCATCTTCCTTTTGGAACTTTAATGTTTATGAAATCTAAAAACAAACATGATAATAATGATGGTGTTATAGATAACTATGATTCTATTCACACTATCCATGTTATTACATTAAGTGGTTCTAATGATGATACTCTTTCAAAACCACTTTCAACCAACACTTTATCATAACATAGTTATAAATTTTCCAAAGTAAACAATGTGTATTCTCATAAACCTCTTTCCTTAGAGGAAATTCAAAATCATATTCTTGGGCCTTCACCATGAGATCTTGATAAACATTAGTATGAGTCACGTAAGTTTTTTTAGTATCATGCAAGTTGGGGTAATTCTCATGAAACTTGTCACCAATTACTAAACTTTTCTCTTGAATATCTTCTTGGCCCTAATTTTGATCATGAAACCCTAATTCATGAGTATCACTATGATTATGAAATAGAATCCAAGTTTCAATAAACTAAAACTAAACATGATGCCATGAATCAAGATACCATTCATCTCATAGTTTAGCACAATCCTCTTCCTAATCATCAACTAGTTACTATTCAACCTCCCATGACCAACAATGTTAAAAATTCCATCAATACTAATGGTGATAATGTTTTTAATATGAAAAATATGTAGAGATTAGTTTCTAATATCATCCCTTAATAAAATTATAGCTATAATAGCTTCCTAAATTTTTGTACTATAAAATATCCTTACCTATATCACTTCACATAACTAGAGCCTACAACAACAATCCCCAAAAATATAACAATAAAACCTAATGCTTATTCCACTATCCCACATGTTTCTCTTAAAACACCACATTTGCATACTTATTCACTCTTCATTGATACAACTTATAGTCCTCATTTTCCTCCCTCAAACCTACTTAAAACTCTAAATATTCTTAATTTTTTGACTTCTTCAACACCTAAAAAATCTTATAAAAAAACACACATCACCCCAACCATGATGCCCATAACATTACCTAATTCAACAATATTGGATACACCTACCAAAATCACATCATCCAAGTCTCAACATAATACCTCTTATCAACAATAATTTAAATTTACTTATAGACTTCCTTTAATAAATTTACTTAAAATTACACACCTCTATCTAACATAACTCTAAGATGATATGATGAATGGGTTCCTATAACACAAATTTATCATCTCACATCTCAAATTAAATTCTCCTCATCATCATAATCATTTATTTCAACTTTTATTTGAAATGAACATCACTCAACCTCCAACTATGGGTCATAATGCCAATTTATTTGGGTCTGAAGCTAGTAATCTCCAAAAAATGTGAAAAAAGTATATACACGCTGATTAAACCATAGGCACTTCCTTCTCACTCAAATGTCCTATCACTTCAATGATTATTAATGAAATATTACTTCAATTACATTATCTTATGTTATTTAGCAGTGTCTAAATTGGTGATATGCAATTCAAATGTGCTTTTATCAATGAAGGTTATAGAACTTATGTTATTCTCTTGATTTTATTAAACACCTATGTACTCTAAGTGTGATCTTAAATATACTCAAAATGCATTTCAAGGATATGATCTAAGATAAATTCCTCTTCTAATACATGTTTGGATTCTTATAATGGTTCCTCTTATCAAATTTAATTTTAAATTCAACATATTTAACTTTTCATTATCATATAAAATCTTACTTGGTTGACCTTGGAAACACGACATATGAACTATCATATCATCAACATGCCAACATGTTAAATTTCCTCATAATGGTTTTATTTACAAAAATTAAATAAATATGAACTCTTGGAATTTTGAATAATTCTATGAATTTGGTGTTTTAAAATCCCTAATCTTGAACATTTTCCTAGTATTCCCTTTCATTAATCTCAATGATATAAATACTGAGTCAAATCTACTATAGGTTACAATCATCACCCTAAACTTCTCGGTAACATACTACCTAACTTATTAGATTCATCTGATGATTAATGAGTGAGATCAATTTGAAAATAATTTTTTTATATATCCCTTCACACATAAATTCTCAATTACATCCTTCTTTACAACCTCAATCTTGACAAAAACTAGTTGATGATATTCTTGTTAGTCTAACCAAAACTAAATAATCTAACCCTCATGCTTATTTAACTAATAATATAATTGATGCATGCACTATTGATCTTCATACTCTTGATTATGATTATGGATATTCATTAGATGACATATTTTTAGCTATTTTTGATCAAGATAAAATTATGGAAATACCTAGATATTGTTCTTCTTTACAACATTCCTTTAAAATAATAGTTGTATTGATGTAGTTTTTTATTTTATTTCACCTAACATTGTCACTTCTTCACTTGATGTTCACATGTTAGAGATAGAACACACACACACACACACACTAGTTATCACCTAGTCACTACTAAACCACTTTAGAGTATGTTTTTTATTCATGCCATGATGTGATCATACTAATTTACAAGGTATAATATTCCTTTAAGGTTGTTCCCTCCTAATATGTTTGTCATATTATGCCAACCTACATTGAACACACCTATCACATTTATTGATCCTTATGTAGAACCTAATATGAGTTATACTACTAATGATGATGGCATATTACCTTTTCATAACCTTTATCTTCCACCTACACAATGGGTATATGAGCCATATTTTGAGTTTAATAAGGTTGTTGGTCAATTTACCAAGGATTTTCATACACACTAGAAGTTCTTATCATAGTAGTAGGCATCCAGTTTCACTCTTCTTATAGATCATAAACCTCCACAATAAACTTATCGTATATGTACTTGTTATTTTCATGGTACCACTATGTATACCTCTACACATTATTGATAACTTTTTTAGTATATTGATTTTATTTCTACAAATAAGGAAAAGTATATTGATAATACCCTACCTCCTCCAAATATTTATTTAAATTATACCCCTAAACATGGGTAGGCTATTTTACTTTAAAACTAGTCTATTATACATCATATAGATTAGCAAAGAATCTTGTAGCAACACATCCCTACTTTTACATGGCCTATAACATTACCTTATCATAAGTGAATATAGGGTCATTCATATGTAAAGGCTACACATTTCCCACTTCCTTACCCATAAATTAGAGATGTACAATCACATCATAGCAGTAGTGCCTCGCATGTATTTTCCTTCATATGAGATGCCATATATGTAGCCTACTTATTCCTCTAGCACACCTACATTTTCCATTAATAAATTACAATAGTAAGTACTTGCATGTCTCTCAATAAATAAAGATTAGAGTATGGTCAAGATAGATTTTACTTATATTAGGACTTAATAAATGTTATTAATGATGTATGTCATGACTTTTATCATTATTTATGAGCATGTTATTTTTATATAGAATAATATGGCTAACACTTCTAACTGATTAATTTTTGATATTTTTTCTTCATTATAACAATTTTATGCATCTCTTATCATTTGTTATTTGATTTATTTATATATTTTTATTCTTATATTCATTACTCTTGTCTTAAAAACTTTTGAATATTTCTACATTTAATATTAATTCCTTAATTTCATCTCTTTACATACATTGTAATCACTTGCTTCCCCCTATCTTGGGATAATTCTTCATTACTGGGATGCTTATGTTAGATCACATGTTTAATAGTATAGTTATTTATGTGACTTGAAAATTTAGACCACACCCTACACTATCCTATTATCCCTATGATCAACTAAAAGTAAATACATCATTTTACTATTATCTATATGGATATCTCATGATCCCCTTTTCCCCCATATATATCCCTCATCTTAATCACACATAAGGTTAGTATTTAAATTACATATTTACTTTTGGACAAGTCTAAGAAATTTTTTGATCTAATATAAGTTTTAAGTACTTCTCTCTTGTAACCTAGGTAAAAGCTCTTTGTGTTAGTCATCTATATCACCCATCTTTGGTTCATCCAAATCAATATGGAAGACAAATAAAAAAACCCATAATATTTAAAATCCAAATCATTTGAACAAAAGGTAATAATTAAAATGAAAAAGCCAATGTTAAAACTTAAAAATCACACCAAAAGGATGTGATTCTCCTTTAGCACATCTCCTATTCTAACTAAATCTCAAACTCCATAGTTGGAATCACAATAGAGATAAGGTATATTAGGGTGTGGTATGATAGTATATTGAGATAAGAGGTATCATTATTAAATAATTCCAACTACTTTATCACACAAGTACCTAATATTTATAGTAGACCGATGACTACATAAGGGGGTCTAATAAATGGGGAACACATCCTTGGGAGTTGGGATCATTTTGATTTTTATATTAATAACCTTTTTAATATGATATATGTACACTCATTAACAAAATACTTTGCATCTAATAGTAAGAGTATATTAAGTGATTTAGACATTCTTAATATGTCTCATTTCTACTAATGATTGTTACAACACCTATATTTAAGATTTTTATTTCATATTTTCATAACATCATTCCTAAAAAACTCCCCTTGATGAAAATTACTTATATTCTAATCATACCTCTATAGCTAATATTTAGTGATTTGTAGTGTAATACCTTGGATAGGACCAAGAATTCCTCACAAAATTACCTTCTCTCTAGATTATTTTCATCCATCTTTACTAGTCCATTTTTTTAGTTGCAATGTAAGACATTGGATATGACTAGGATCTCTACATAAAATTCCCTTTTCCTAAAATAAAATACCACTTAGTTATCCATTTATGAGTTATAGTATAAGACCTTAGATAGGACCAAGCCTTCCTCATAAAATAAATTTTTCTTCTTTATACACTATGTGCCATATTTTATCACAAAATAACTAAACTCTTTCACACAAACTCTAAAGTTTGGATTTTTAATTCTTATTAATACTCTTATTTTTATCTCTCACATATTTAAATATATATATTTTTACATATTTTATATTTTGTTTACATTGGTATTCCTTATTTACATATATTTGTTTACATGCCTTAAATTTTGTTTATATTTACATATCTTTGTTTACATACCTAAAATTTTGTTTACATTTATCTTATTTATCTACGTATTTTGGTTTGCCTATCTTTGTTTACATTGAACTTTGTTTAAATTCATATTTCATTATTTACTTCATTTACATTTGATATTTCTTTGTATTCATATCTTTTTTTACATTATTATTTTTCACATTGATATTTCCTATTACCTTAAATTTATATTATCTCTCTTATTATCTTGTAAATTTAATTTACATTTGATCATGATTGACATTTATTATATTTTTTTTCTCATTCCTCAAACATATTTTCATTAACATTCCTTTTAACCATGCATTTGATTAAATTTTATAGAAAAGAATAAACACATGCATCATATATTCTCTGATAACATATACAAGGATCAAACATGTGATAAAAATAAAATAATCACATACATAACATCCATGATTAATCAAAATAACACACACACACACACACAAATGTGTATGTGTGTGTGTGTGTCTATATATATATATATATATATATATATATATATATATATATATATATATATATACATACATACATACATATATATATATATATATATATATACATACATACATATATATATATATACATACATACATATACATATATATATATATATATATATACACATACATACATATATATATATATATATATATATATATATATACATACATACATACATATATATATATACATACATATACATATACATACATATATACACATATATATATATGTATATATGTATGTATATGTATATATATATACATATTTATATACATATATATATATATATATATGTATGTATATGTATATATATATACATATATATGTATATATATACATACATATGTATATATATACATACATATATATGTATATATATACATACATATATATATATATATGTATATGTATATATATATGCATGTATATATATATGCATGTATATATATATACATATATATATATATATATACATATATATATATATACACACATATATACATACATACATATCTATATCTATGTGTGTGTGTGTGTGTGGATGGATCAACAATGTCTAACACAATATCACAAGATACAATCATAATAAAATAATAACTATATAGAGGGGTTCTACCTTGCATATCTAGGGATGGATAGGCCATGCTTCTAATAGAATCCTATGACTTCCCTTTAAAAATTATCTATTGAAGTCACTTAATGCATGCTCACAATAGCTCCACCAATCCTTGTAAATGGGCCACTTTCATGTATACTTGGACCAACTATCTAGTTATATCTAAATGTATAACTTACTCTGTAGCTAATGACTAACATGTTTATATATTTTCATCACAAAAACATATTGGTACTACCACCTAGGCTAAATTATATCATATACATAACTCTCAAACTATGGCACCAACTAAAAAAACTAAATAGCGTACATAGGTGTTGAGGTCACCATTGGACCAATCATTTGTATCATATCATTCTAAGGCAATACATCATCTAGTATATCATTATGTGTTCTCTCAACCATGGATAAATACATATTATCCTCTATCAAAACATCTATAACATGTAAACCCAATTCACATCAAATCTCACATATATATCTCTAAAATAAAACATCTATCTAACATAAAAATCAATCTATCACAAACTCAACAAGATAGAAACTACCTACCAATATTCACCTCATCATCTAACCCATCAAATAACTCATGTGAATCATGGATTCATGTTGTTTTAAATCTTATATAATGACTAGGATAAATCAAATGAGCATGATATGGTCCACTATGAATCTACCTCATAATTTACCAGCTCAACTAGGCTATGTTGTAGGATCTCCCTATTGTGGTGCATATGGTGGTACCTACAGTAGTGTCTATGGTAGTGCCTATGGATATGTAGTGGATTAAATGGAACCTACCTCTATCTATACCACCATAATGGTCAATATAATATATATTATTTTGTAAAAACATTCACATCCTCTACTCCCTTAGTTACCATTAGATCCCCTTACTATCATCAGTATTATCATCCCCCATGTATTGGTTGATGTGTCCATATTAAAAGAACATATATTGGTACTACCATACCTCCCAAACCATGATGATCCATCACATTTCATCCATGTTGGAACTACTATAGGAGATATTAGGTATCCTAACCCAAACTACCCAAGTAATCAAGGTATGTGTTTGGAAGAATAATCATTGAGGGGGAGGGGGGGTTGAATCAGTGTCATTAATGTTATTTTACTTTCAATTCATCATTATTTCATTACCAATAATTAATAAATATCAACCCAATGTACATAATCATGGATAAAGCATTAACCAACCACAATAATGCATAAACAACTATAACACATCATATAAGTGGGAAACCCTCATGGGTAATAAAAGCCACTAAAACATAGCTTGTATAAATAGTCCTATAAAGTAATGGATTAATATTTAGCTAAGAACCAACCTAAAAAGGATCACAAACCCATAATTCACAAATCACCCACATGTATTTAGCAAGCACCAACTTGCTAAGAGGCACCAACCCCCTTACTAATCAAGTACCCACTCAATAAACAATATGATGAATCAGCACCCACTCAACCACCAATAACTTGTCCACATTTTCCTTGATTATTATTAACACTTGATGAGGTTTATCTTCTAATTTCTCCATTTCTTCTACCCTCAATGACATTAATTTCATACTCAATATTCTATCTACTATCTCTACATAACAACCACCTCATGATGGTCTTATCAACATATTGAAGCCTCTAATACACCTCTATTAATTTATGACAATCTCATAGCCTTATTATTTTCTCCTCTTTGTCAATTTTTCAATATTCAATAGATGATGATTCTCTTCTTTAGCTCTTCACACACTTCTATTCCTCTCAATCTAGCCTCTAGTCTTCTTCACTCAACTAGCCCTCTTCTTGACTTGATTAGGTCAAATATCCTTGATCCTCATATTAATACCTTCTATTAGATATTAATGGAACCTACATTATGTTACATATGACCTAATTTTTCTCCTCTTCATGCTCTTTTATTTTCTTCTTACATACTTCTCTCACTCACACAAATAGGCCTAAAACTACCTTATACAAGTCACTTGATTATATCCTTCTTAGTTAAAAAAAATATATTATCTTTTTAGTTCAGCCATGTAATGTATCTTAATACTTCTCATAGACATGTATCAAATTTTATTTGAGTCCCTTTAGGTCTAACCCACTTCAATTAGGCCTCATCTCTCTTTTAGGTCTCATGGAGACCTAATCCCATTAGGCCTAATTAACACATGTTACCCTTTGATATTCTTGGATAATATTCAAACACCTAAAAAAAGGTAACACATTATATGACACTAAAATATAACACATATAGGCTGATAATTTTTCCATGACATTTTTTTTTTAAATCTCAAACCACTACTTGAAGCAAACCTTTAGTATTGTTCATATTAGGCATGTGCATACTCAAAAAGTCCATCTTAAACAACTGAAGTAAAAACATAATTTTGAAAAAAAACATGGAAATAAATCACATATATATAAATATAATGACCTTATTATCATTAAAAAATTCATAATATTCTCCATCTCAGGGTATATAGGCTCAAACTCTTCTCTACAAGAAGCTCACTCAGAACTATCAACTAGTCTCAAAACACAGTCATGGAAACATGAACTTATAACACCTAATTGAACATAATAAAGGTATTAAAGTGTATTAAAATTATATTATACCATAATTATATCAATGTAAAATAAATATATCATAATATCTAATGGAAACAATTGGTCTTGTAGACCAATGTGTTGACTTTCTCTCTCACAAACTTCACTTAACCAGACAAGCCATTTTAGCTTCAATGTTCCAACATATTACACAAAATTATAATATTTTTAAAATAATTTATATATAATTAAATTCCTAAAAAAAAATTATTATGTGCATTATATATATCAAATTATGGCATAGAGTCTCAAACCCAAACTATAACTTGTTTACCTAAAACTGGTAGTTTGCCTTGAAGACCAATCATGTTGACTTTGAAATTCAACACCTATGTAGAAACTTTAAGAGAATTAAAATTAATTTATATGATATTATGATATAATTATACTAATATAAAATAGATATATAACATGTTCATATGGAAATATTGGTCCTGAATATCAATCTCACAACCTCACACCTTTATTGTTTTTTCTACACTAGATAGGTCAACTTATATCTGTGTGTGTGTGTGTGTGTGTGTATGTGTGTGTGTGTATATATATATATATATATATATATATATATATATATATATATATATATATATATACATACATACATATACATATGTATGTGTGTGTGTATATATATATATACATATATATATACATACATATATATATATATATATGTATGTATGTATGTATGTATGTATATGTATGTATGTATGTGTGTGTGTGTGTCTCTATGTGTCTATATATATATATATATATATATATATATATATATATATATATATATATATATATATATATATATATATATATATATTATATTTAACATGTTATATATTTATTTTAAAACATTTCAAGGAATTTTTATCCATCCCTTATCCATGATAACACATCTCTAATCAACTTCTCACTTCTACCTAGTTTTCTAATTATCTATACCACTAGGTTTGTAAATGATTGGTTAATTTGTATGACTAGTTTATCACCCCTAAGGGATATTACCTACTAAAAACAACAATTTAAATAATATACAAGTATAAATATTCAATCCTAAACTAATTATAAACTTTGACTTGGTCAATTTTGATTGCTACCATACATCTCTAAGAAATAAGCACTTTTTTTTAGGGTCTGCTCACTCACCTGAGAATCCAATCACACCTAGAGGTGCCTTAGAGAGTTGATTAAAATTTAAAATAACTTTTATATCCATAAAAAAAATTAGGTACTTTTGATCAAATTATTTCATGTCATATCATTGCTAGGGTTCTTTGAGAGTTTAAACCATCTTCTAGTCTTAATGATCATTCATAAAGCTTAGCCCCACATTCTAGAAACCAATTCTTGGAAATTTGATCTAGGACCCTTACCCATCTACCATGAATATATTAGTTCCTCATTTAGATATTTCACATTCCAATGAGCACTTGAAAAACCTTCTTAGGTAGACAATTCTTCATCTTATACACTTGAGATACCTTAAAACACTTTTTTAAGCCTTTTATTGTAAACCAAGACCTAAATATTAATTTAGATGATTAAAAAAACATGAATCACATTTATCAATTCTCACCTTCTCACCCATGCCTTATAAATTAATCTTGATACCCCATCTGGCCACCATTTTTCTCTTTACTTTCTAGATCTCAACCTACAAGTCTCATTAGGCCTTGAAATTGACCTTCTATCCATTTTCTAAGATCTCATCACCTCATATGCATTCCATGAAACCTCTTATAATGATTTAAAAGTATCAAAAATTATTCATATGTCCTTTTAATAGCTCATGTTGCGTCATTAGGCCAAGCAGGGTCTAGAGCTAGTCTAGTTTTAGACATGGACTAAAATACTTACCCTTGTAGGCTTCACCTTTAAACTCTTTTGAGTGATCAAATAAATCTTATGTAATCTCAGTAAACTTTATACAATCACCCTTATTTTGAAATTGAACATAACATATGTATGGCTCACTCAGAGCATATTCAAATCTTCTTATGTAGATATTTGGAGTTCAACTAAGGATCTTCATAGCTCACTTTGAGCATGTTTAGATCTACTTATATAGATCTTCTCAGAGCATATTTGGGGCTGATCACCCATATATTTCGGGATTTACTAAGGATATTCATAAGAATTTTTTTAAAAAATGACAACATTAATGCCAAAACTCAATAATCAATGAGAATGTTCAACAATATCCCCCTTTATCATTGATGGTAAACACACTATGAAAACTATAAAAAAATATGACAACCACTCTTTATGGAAACCATCTCCTATATCTGGCTCTTATCTTTTTCACCCTTTATGATATTTATAAACCATTGAAATTAATGAAAAAGGGTCACTCGAAATTATTGGAATTGCACTTTCTCCCCTTGAGCTGATACTACCTCTCAAAGACACTAGATGACACACAATCTTTAGAAATTATGGAAAACACCCATGAAAATTACTCTTAGAAATAAAGAACTTAGAGATACTAAGTTCCCCCTTCATTAATGCTTCCTCTAGATTAACTCTTCCTTTACGCTCCTTGATGCCATAGAGATGAATGATGTCTAACTTGTCTTCATGATTTTGCATACCTTTTCTATACTACACACCTAGTTTTAAATATAATTATCATGATTAGTTCCCCCTCAGAGCTTGAATTTTTTAATTATTGCTAGCGGTATGAATTACACCCAATTCTTGTCTTAGGTGTTTAAAATTTACCTTAGGAATTGGTTTGATTAGGATGTCTGCAATCTAATCCTATGTAAAAACATATTCAAGTTTAACACTTTATTCACTTTCCTACTCTCTTTATAAAATGATACCTGATGGGAGTATGGTTGGTCCTTGAGTGCATGACATGGTTCTTTGAGATGTTTATAGCAATTTTATTATCATAATAGATAGGTCTATGACCATCATAATTCACCTTGTAGTCTTTTAGGTTATATCTCATCCATTGAACTTGAGTGCAACATGAAGATACTATAATGTACTTATCCTCACAACTGGACAAGGCTACTGATGGTTGTTTCTTTCTTATCCATGAAACTAGGCACCCAACTAGGAAGAAGGATCCTCCATTGGTACTATTCCTATCATCTATTCTTATTTCCTAATATGCATCTATGTAAGTTGTCAAATTGAACTCCTTGATTCTTAGATACCAAAATCCATACTCCATAATCCCCTTGAGATACTTGAGTATCCTTATGACTACTGACAGATGATTCTCCTTTGGATGTACTTGAAACCTTCCCATAAGACCTATTACTTGCATGATGTTAGGTATAGAGGTAGTGGTATATAAAAAACTTCCAATAATTGACCTATATGTTATTTTATTGACCTTTGAAGAATCATATTCTTGTTTTAGATTACATCCTATGATCATGGGTGTACTAAATACCTTACAATCCTCCACATCAAACTTCTTCAACATCTATATTATGTACTTGGCTTGTGAAATGAATTAACCTTTTTTAGATTAAGTGATTTGTAACCTATGAAAGAATGATAGTTCTCCTAGCATGAACATCTAAAATTCTTTATTCATCACCTGTATAAAGGCCTTTGTCATGTTCTCATTATTTCCACCAAAGATGATGTCATCCACATATACAACTACTATCACTTGATGGTCATATTCTATCTTGAT